>MU225592.1:367492-382306 GCA_018584345.1 Thuja plicata | reverse complement strand
CTCAGTTTCAAGGTAAAGACTAGGTTTCGAGACACAGTGAGAACTGTTCTCTAACAAGATATCCAGGCTTAAGACAGTTTTAGGATGATGTAATTCAGCAATCTATGTTTCAAGGTGACAAGCATTCATTTAAAGACACAAAGTTTCAATCAGGTAGTGACGCAAATAGTAGTCAAAAACAATTCCACCAAGGACAAAGCAACTTGGTAGAAACATGGGAAGTCTTTGTTTGAATGATAGAACAGACAGTTTAAGAATCGATAACAAACACTCAATTATCCCTACAAAGAAAATTGGTTGAGATGAAAAAATCTATGCCCCGCTATCTTATGCGTATGCGTTCATCTCACATAGCAGTGTCATTCCCAAAAGAGCGCTCGTGTTTTTGATGTTTCCAAGGACTAAGTATATATGTTCGAAGGTAACCCTTAAATAGGGGCCAGCATCATATACCACTTCAAACATCCAGGTGCATACCTATGTCGAGAATATAGGGGAGAGATTCTTCCCTCTCCCTGCGCACAGATTATGCCTCCTTTCAGAGGTGAACCAGGTAGGCATCTAACTAAAAGAGTGTTTAATAGGCTTCCATTCACAATAACCTTCGGTGCCTCTGATATAGAGCTAGGGCCTCATGACCACACCAACACTTGTAAGTCACACACCCTTGCAAGCAAGGCTGGGAGCAGCGCCGCTCAGTATGACAAACAAGGCTTTCTCATGATGATAGTCTAAATCAATGAGAAAGAAGTTACTATGGCTCTAGAGTCTTTAGACTACAACAAAGAAGACTTTATTAGAGTGAGGTGGAATCACTGGCGAAAGGTGTGTACTCACTTGGGTCGTTCCCGGAGGTTCAACTTTCGGCAGGCCCTCTAAAGGTGCCTCAACTTGGTTCGGATTCAAGGGTTTGATTTTCTAATTCTCTCAATGAGAGAAGAGAATACTTCTCTACCTTGGCTCCTCACCCAAACACATCAAGCATGTTCATCACCGAGATAGTTTCACTCCACCAAATCCACAAGTATTTGGGTTTCTGATTCTCTCAATGAGAGAAGAGCATAATCCCCTAACTAGTAGAAGTGCAAAAGATTCACTTATCTTGCTTCGCTTCCCCAAGTATCCTTCATGCTAGCAACATCTGGGTTTCGAATTCATTCATGGGCATCACTTCCATGTAATGAAGAGCCTATTTCCCTACTTTGCTATCGAGATCCTTACGAAATTTTAACGAAGCCCTATTTAGACTATGTGAATGAAAAATAGTAAACAAACATGACGTTTTAATATTGTCTTTGACTATCATCCTGCAAGTAAACCGTTAGAATGTTTTAGCCTTTGACAAGCGAGCCTGCAAATCACTGTTATGCTACAGCAGAAAACCAAAAATAGAAAAATCAGAGCAGAAACAGAAGTCAGAACAGATAAATAACAGATTACAAATTTTGCATTTTAAATGACTGTCAGTGAAAGTTCACGCGAGAAAGTACTCAACGCGTGCGAGCAAATGCTTTAATGCACTCGAGAAAAATGTTTCTTCATGCAAGAAAGTGCTAGGAAAAGAAATTCTTCGCGCGGCTATAGAAAATATTTGCGCGGCAAGAGAAAAACTTCAAGTGATAATCCATACCAGTGCAGTACAAACGCACGACAGAGACTAAAAAACACAGTCAACAGATTCAAAAATGAGGCCAAAAATTTGATTTTTCTGCCCCACGGTGGGTGCCAAAATGTTGTATGTTGAATGTGGACCTCTTGATTCAACACAAACACAACATAGTCTTTACACAATCAATGAACTCACAAAGACAAACATGAATTGTTTTCTCTGCAAGCGTGATTGAAGTGACCTGTTGCCTCCTAATTAGATATGATTGTTGCAATTTACCCTTAGAACGAGAGCCAACAACCTAACCATTGCTAATATGGAGGATTTTATAGTGCAAGTAGATGAAGAAAAGCCATTAATTATGAGAAATATGCATCTAGTTATGAGAAAGTGCTGTTATTCTATGAATTAAGACATGATTTAAGCTATGAAATTGAAGTGCAACTAGTCTAAGAATGAAATGCAATTAAGCTATGGAAGTAAAAGTGCAATTAAGCTAAGAAGTTGAATGCTTCTAATCTAGAAAGTAAAATGCTTGTAATCTAGAAAGGAATGCTTTCTAAGCTAGAAATTGATTAGCAAATGAATCTAGAAAGCTTTTAAAGAATAAATTGAATTGTTAGCTCCTACAAATAGATCATGGATCAAAGCTAAACAATGTTCAATTCCAAATGAAAATACACTAATTATGCAAAAAAGTAAGCTAAAAGCATGAAATCAAAGCTAAATTTTCCTATAGTAATGATGCTCAAAAACAAAGATCCTCTCTAATGAAGAAAGAGGTCCAATTTATAGAAACCCAAGGAAAGAGGATGAAGAGTTTCTTGGAAAGAAATAGTTGTCTCTTCATTCTCCAATTGAGACAAATAAGAAAAGTTTATTAAAATAAAAGAATGAATTATTGACACATAAGTGTCCTTTCATATGGAATTATGGAATTCCCTTTTTGAGGATAATTCATTCAATTAATTAAATAACCTTTCAATTCCTTTTATGTATATGAGCCAAAGAGGGTGAATTTGATTTAATTAAAAGCACTTAGGACTTTAGGATTAAATCAATTAATCATAGGGATTTTAGCTAATAATCATTTGAGATTTAGGAATTAAGTGTAATGTTAGATTTATGCAAATTTGGGTTTTCTGCATTTGAAACTCAGTCAATTAAAGTCAATTAGGAGAAGAATTTGCCTAGTACAATAGGACTTTGAAGATGAGAAAATACACCAAAATTGATTGATTATTGATTATTGATTTATAATTTCACTTATGGTTTACCATTCATTCAAGTTACTATTAGTTGTTATAGTGGTTAACCATCTTATCGTTCATTCAATCAATGCATAATTTTACCATTTGGTATGCTTCCAACAGTAATATTTCATAGTAGTTATAAATTTTTATAATATTGTTGAATATAGGTATAGTGACATCACCTCCCATCTTGTTATGAAAATTTAGATTCCTTACAAATAATTTTAAGGAACCGGTTGATATGACATTTGTTTTCTTCACCTTTAAGTCAATTTATCGACCTAGTTAGAAGGTAAACTCTCAACAAAAGATGGTTGAGATCCCAACTCAGATGAACTTAATCCTTCTTCCTTCTTAACCCAAATTTTTGTCATATCACTTTTAACTTGTTCAACATTTACAATTTTCTTCTCTTCACTTTGTGGTGACCGGTTCATTGGACTATTTTTGCAATCTCTAGCCAGATGACCCATTTTGTTACATGCATAGTAAATCATGTCAGTTGGTCTCCAGGGTCCATGATGATTTATCAAATTCATTACTCTATAGTTTCGTACGATATGTCCATGTGTTCCATAGTTTGCACAAATCACACCAGATTTTTGCTTACTTCCATATGTTTTCATTGATGGCTTGGGTGATACAGAATTATTCAATGATGACCTACACTCTATGGCTTTTTGTCCATATTTATTTAAGTTATAGAAATATCCCTCAAATATTTCTCCATATTTAGAATTAGTACCACATTCATTTGTTATATGTCTATATTGATTATAATTATAGAAATAACCATTAAATGATTGAGTTTTGGGACTTTTCGGTTAGTTTCTGTAAACATTTGATGATTCTCTAGTTTCTTGTGTACTCCTTCCAATGTATCTTAATCCAGATGTTCCATGAGGTCTCCTCTGCTAATTAAGTTGTTCAAGAATCTTCAGGGTACTGTCATGTCCTTTCTTAAGATGTTCATGTGCATATTTTTCTTTCTTGGGTTGTTCTTTTCCTTTCTTCAACTCATTCTTCAATATTTCATTTTCATCTTTATGTTTTTCATTTACTTCTCTCACTGTTCCATTTTCAATAGTGATTTCTTCATTTTCTTCAAGTGCATCTTGCAATTTCCTATGCATTATAGTGTTACCTCTATTACTGTGATACCATTATTTTTCCTTTTTTCTCATTGTTTATTCAAGTTCTTTCTTTGCATCTTCTACAATTCTCTTTCACTCAAGGTATTTACACATAGCCACAACATGTCCTTTGAATTCATTTTTCATATTTGACAGTTCTTTTTTTTATTTTGCATTTTCTTTCATGACCTCCTCTAGGGAGTATTTTTCCTCATCAGACATGCTTAGATAGTTCATCATAATAGTCTTGATTATCTCTTAACCTTTTAGCCAACTATTTTCTTATTTTAAGAGATTTCCTTAATTTTTTTGTCAGCTCTTCAATTACTTGCTTAGGAGTTTTTCTTCTTTCCATAGTGCTCACCTCTAGACCTTTTACTCAAGTTGCTGACATACTCAAGGAAAAAAGATCCAAGAATGGATAGTCCAACCTTGAAACCAAACACACAACCAGATATAAAAACTTATAGCAACTTATATTTCTCAGAAAATCAATTACATGATATTACATACAACATATCGGGTTGTAAGTCCTTCCCTATTATGGCTAATTATATCAGAAAATACAACATATATCTCAGGAGAAACACCTTCCAAACTAGCCCATATTTGTGGCACATAGAAATCAGGTAGGAACACCAAGACAAATCTAAACTTGAGTTCACAAGCCACTAAGCAATCTTCCTATTTCCTAAGCCAACACTAGCTACCAGCTTCTTGCTACTATGAGTTCTAAAAGATACTCCCAAGCTTACCTCTAGGTCTCCCTAAACTTCTCTACCCATACCCTACTTGTATACAACACACCTACAAGTCAACTTTACAATTAAATAATTTAATTAAACAATAGTCAAATTCGAGAATAAAATACGCAATGTTTTATCCATCAGTTAGTATCCAACAATAAATAAATTTGCATACAAGAGTGGATAAATCTAGATTTAGGTCCTCACGCATCCAACAATTGATCTAAAACTTGAGGAACATAACCCCAAATTAAATGCACCAGTCAGCCAACCCAAACAATCATAATAACCCCATCGGTGATCAAGAACAACGAATGCTAAACCACTTGGTGAGAGGCACAACTGAGCCAAACTCCACCAAATAGAAACCATCAAGTAGTGCACTACCGATTGGAACACCACCTAGAAGAAAACCACCTATCAAAGCATCACCAAGAACCATCGAGTCTAGTCTCAGATTTTGTTAGTGAAGAAACACATCGACCAACTGAGAACTATCACAAAAGTGACCAAGAAACTTAGGTTTCCAACCAAGCTTTCTACCGAAAACTAATAACATACCAAAAAATATTTTTGGTGATATATGATTTCCAAGAACCCAAGATGCTCCTGCATCAAATACCCAGGGTAACAAAAGAAGTGTGCCTAACACTTAGACTCCATAATAAAATTACAAATCAACCATTTCATCTTAACCATTGGTCTCCATATCCTCAAGGTTGAGAATAATAACCTTCACATAAGAACACCCTTCCTTCTCTAATCTGATCTCCACAACCTCTTCTTAGAACTAGACTAGCTAATAGATCGACCAACAGACCCAAGCAAAAGATCTATAAACCCTTCCTTTAGATTATACCACTAATCCCTAATCAAACCATACACCTAATCATCAGCAACAAATATTTCATGAAATTCATTAATTCCAGCTCCTCTATCCTTCAACCAGTCATCTTTCTTCTAGACAAACCTCTCAATAATTTGCACTACAACCAACCAGTCAAGCCACCTTCACACAGGATCATACTGATCAGTATCCTCAGCATAATGCATAAGATCTTCACTCTTCACAAATAAATTATGCAACTCATCACATAACTTATCTTCATCATCGACAAGGAATTCAAAATGCTTAATCTCACCATCAGCCATTTCTATATCCCTCTACAAGTCCTCATGCAAAAGAATAGGGTCAACACCATAATCCAAACCTCATCAAAAATGTCATCAATACCGATATCCTCAACAATACCCTTAGACAAAGGTACCTCTTCCACCTCATCAGCAATCTCATCATCAACACCAATATGTTCTACAATTTCCATATTAGATCCATACATCTGATCATGAACGCCATTTACCTCTTCAATAGTAATAAATCAAGCATTCTCTATAGATCCAAATTCATAAGAAACTTCTTCATAAGCATATTTTTTTCTAGGACCTCATTTACGTTGGAATTATAATATGGGAAATTAGTAAGTGAGAGGGCAGGGGGTGAATTATATCTATAAAACTTCTACAAATTCTTAACTAACTGATTCAACCATGCATTCATACATATAAACTAAAATGTTGTAAAGGTCTAACATCTAATCATGAATACATAACACAAATATTTTGGTAACCCATAAAACCCATGAAGGTAAATATGGGGCGGGGATGACACCAACAAATACTCACTACTGTAGTAATAAAGTGTTCCTGTTAGGGATAAAAAGTTTGATCACTTCTAATGATCTACCTTGTGAGGGGTATGACCTATTAAGAGCTATTAGACCTATACAATCTACCTTGTTAAAGGATTTAAAACTTACAATAAAGTAAGAACTTTGTTAAGAGATTTACAAAGGTATGTTAGGACCACTTTGTTAAGATATTTACACTAATTCACTTGCTAGAACATATTAGTACATGATCCTTAGGTCTCCACTTCAAATGCTGATAGAGGATCTCCTCATTCCAACTCTCAACTGATCTCTCAAGCTTATTTATCTCTGTTATGATCTTCACTACTATTCTCAGTCAATCTATCTAGTCAATGCTTTAGATATGCAAAGCATGTGTATACTTTTAATCTCTACTCTTCACATCTGCATCCAAACATACAAACTCTAACACACAAATATTAGGGTTTGAAGCATCCCATATATAGACCATCCAAGTCAAGATCAATGATCTAGATCTATCATCTTTTTCCGCTTAGGCATCCCTAATTTTTTGTTGGTTGCATGGATAGCATAGGGATCAATGATAATAAAATAGTGTGTAATTAATGCAATAAATATTAGTACATGATCATTAAATTTTCCATAGAAGTCAGTCAAAATAGTTTACCTTGGTGTTTGTGTCATTCCAAATACATTTACAAACTCTATTTTACTCAGCAAAACAAAATACTAGTGCTCGGTCAATACTGTGTCGCTCAATATAGCTATATATTTTCTCTCGACACTAAAAATTATATTCAACTCAGAAATTAATCTTCTCAGCATCTGTTGAGAACTCGACAACCTATGACTTGCTCGACAGCAACTAATTCTTGGTCTTTGCCTTAGTGAGATGACTCGATCGCAGTGATGACCAACCAACCCACCTTGAATATGACTAAGTGTGGGACACTAATAAACAACAAATATTAGAGATAAAAAATCTCCCCCTTTGTTATTAGTGAAAAAAAACTTTGTCATGTCATTTTAGTCCTTCAAAAATAGTGCTCAAAAGAATTCAAAATTCAGATATCCCCCTTTGGATTCTGACTAGGTCTTTCTCCATAAAGACTTCACTATATATAACATATGTATATACATACTTACATTTCCCCTATTGTATCTATGATATTTCCCCCTTATTTTTGTCACTCTTGTTCTTTTGCTCTGTTATAATCTGTTAAAACAGATATAACCCAAAATCTAATTGAAAGTATTAGATCAACAACTAGAAATAAAATTAAAAGAATAAAAATACTAGATAAAATTGATGTAAATTCTCAAAGGCATAATAACATCAAGGAAAATCTATATAATCCTATCATATAAAATATCTCCAATCTATCTATCTTCAAATACAAGGAAGCATGTTTATATAGGCAAAGAAGAGGTGGAGGTGGGTGGAGGCACCTACATTTAGTAAATGCAACCAACTAAATTTAGTAAATGCAGCCAGCTACATTTGGTAGGTGGAGGCACCTACATTTAGTAAATGTAGGCAAATACATTTAGTAAATGCATCAAACTACATTTGGTAGGTCGAGGCACCTACATTCACACTTAAGAAAGATTAAAAACATGTAGAGGAAATCCTAGAAATAAGGGAAAAGATAAATAGCCCATCTAGGAAATAAAATTCCTACACTAACATGCTCTACTGGGGTCGTTGGGGTCAAACCATACTTATCCAAAAATGGTTAATGGATCTGTAATATCATAGCTAAAGAATTATCCCAACTTGTCCTTCTAGACTCTAAAACTTGAAACTTGATTCCTAGCTCGGCAGCTAGATCAATCAGACTCTTGACAATGTTCGTAGGTGGATTTTTCTATGATAGTTCATTTTCTATTTTCACTTATTTATGCATAACCTCTAAGTGAGGTATCAATAGTGTCTTAATTGAATCAATTTTGCCCTTATTCTTCCATCATTAGCCATAAGCTCGGCTAATCTCCCTTGGGCATGTGTCAACCTATTAAAGTGGAAAGAGCTAGAACTTATATCCATGATGAATGACTATCCTGGTGACCTTAAATCTAACTGTAGCTTCTCTATAAGTTGATTATTCTTCTTTGCAAAGAATTCAATATCACATAGTTTCTTGTACAAAGAGAGAACATCCTCTATTACTTCTTCTAAATTGATGACCAGATCAGAAAGTGCAACCTGCTTCTCAGTAAGCTTTTCTACACTTTTCTCAAGTACCTTGTCCTCAAACTATTTCTCTGATCTTTGCATGAGTTTCTCATTAGCATTTATTTCATCTGTGTTCACCTTTTGAACAATATGAACCAATTTTTCCAACATATGTGCCTACTCATTGAGGTCTTGAAATTCAAATGTATCAACAAATATTTCTTTAATCTCATGTAATACCTTCTTATGTTGATGTTTGGGTTTCAATTATTCTTGCTTCATCTTCCTATTCAATAAGTCCTACAAGATTAGCATATGTTCATAACATAAGTTATCAATACCCCATTTTGGAATAATTATAACTTCATCAAGTGTAACTTCAAATCTCTTATCCTACTTCTTCTTATGTGATTTCTTCTTTCTTGGCTTTGGTGAGTTTCTACTTGGTTTATATTCATCTTTGAAAATATTAGTGTCACCACTAATTGATACTAACTCCCTATGAGTATTGAGTATTTTCTCAGAAGTTGTATCATCTTTATTAACTTCAATAGATACCAGAGGCGCAACATTAGGTATTTGTACCAATGCTTTTATTTCCTCTTCCTCCTTAGGCTCTTGTTTCTCCTCTGTCTCAAAAGTCTTTATCACCTCGGTGACTTCTTCAAGGGATTTGGAGATTTCTAGTGAAAACTTATCTGCTTGTTCATCTTTTCTTTTATCTCCATCTATATTGTCTTCAAGGTTTGCTTCAGTAGGGGAATCTGGAACTAAGAGTGCCTCATTTATTTGCTCCTTAGAATTCACACCTTGTGTTACCTCATTAGTGGTTAAATCTTCAAACTTTTTTCCTCAAACTTCTCTTTCTCCTCATCGTTAACATATCTTCAATTCTTCTTTAGTTATGTCAATCATCTAAGCTCCAATATCATTATTTCATATCCTTAGTATTGTCTGGCTCATTGATGTCTTCTTTGTTCTTAGGCTTAATTTGATTAGATGTGCCCTAATCTTGGTTCTTTTTAACTATTAATCCAAAGATGTTCTTCCATATTCTTTGCGTTTTCTATACAACCCCTTCTATATCATTCTTCAGTATGGAATAGGCTCTCAAATTAGGAATGAATTTATTCCTATGTGATCCATAAATTTTTCTTTATTTTTCTTTGTTAACTTTGGCATAATCGGAGCTAATGCTCCTTCTCTTATTTTCCTTTCTATCATCATGACATGTTGCCATCTCTCATTAATTTTATTTGCTAGCTCATCAAGGACTAAATTCCCAATCTCCAAAGGAGTAATCTTAATTTAAACTAACATTGTTAATATGAATTCAGAATAACTAAGAGGGGGGGGGGGGGGGAATCAGTTATCCTTNGGGGGGGGGGGGGTGAATCAGTTATCCTTAGCTCTAGATGTGCCCATATAAAACTTTAAATCATCTTCAACAACTCATATCTACTTGGCAGTAATAAACAATAAAAGTGTGTAGTTTATTGTACTAATGAAATAAGCTTGCAGAAACTTAACAGTAAAGCCCAACAATAACATTCACACATTTTGACACCATAATTTAATGTGGAAACCCAATATAGGAAAAACCACCAGTAACATGCTACCAAATTTTTACTCTTCTGAAGAAATGCCCTGTGAGGAGCCAACCCTGTTAAAGGTTACAAAACACACTGTCAAATGTGACCTGGTTAAAGGATTTAATCACCCTGTTAGGAGTGGCCTTGTTAGAGGACTTAGAACATTCCAATCTAAATGTCACCATGTTCAAAGGATTTATACACTGACTATTAGGTCAACCTGGTTAAAGGATTTGAACTGATACAATGGCTAGAAATTAATCAGCAGGTGTGATCTGATTCATACAACTTACTTTGCAAATATAGATCGATTTTTAGCTCTAATGCTAATTCATTGAGTGGCCTCCATTCTCATCTCAAACTTCAGATCTGCTTGGAAATCCGTCAAGCAATCTCTCTCTGCTTCTTTGTTTAGTCTTCACTGCTTAGGTCTTGCTAATTAGCCAATTAACCATGTAACACTTTGCATTCCACTTTGATATTTTCACAATAACCATAGTAGGTTATATTATACCTCTTTATCTAGGTCAGATAAATCTTTTACCTCTTAACCAAAATCGTAGATCTTAGGTTAGGTCAGATCTAACTGATCTTTCCATCTTTACATTTAATTTACTTCTCCAATATAATAATTAATTAACCATTGAATCCATGCGCTAATAACAATTTCTCATGCATTAAATGAATATGGACCAATCTTAATTAATAATGTATATCCCAATAAAATCAATTATGTCGGCCATAGATCTCAAATCTCATCAATAAACAAAATACTAATGCTCAGCATTTCACTATCTCCCTCGGCATTTCACTGGCACTCAGCATCATCTTTTCTTTGCTTGGCATCACCTTTTGCTTTGCTTGGCATTGACTTTTCTTTACTTAGCATTGACCTTCCAGTGAACTGTCAGTGCTACATAAGTAATGTATCACTTTTCCAAAGTGCCAGATGATCAAGTACCCTAGTTTATACTCATAACTCAACCATTTCCTTGGTCTTCTTGTTATCCCATTATTTTCAAATCTTCATCAATCAATGGATAAGGTACTCAAACATACAGTGATAGTCTCACTAGTTAAGGTTTGACATCAATGAAAAAATAACAATTGTCTACATTGTAGCAATCTTTCCAACAATCACCCTCTTTGGCATTGATGGCAACACTAAACTATAAAACAATAATTTCCAACCAAAGTTACCATACAATCCAAAAAAGTGTCTGTGTTCCTGATATGAACAAATCTTCATTAATTTCTTTAGCTTCATTCTGACTCCCTCTGTGTCTATAATCACACTAATTTTTTCTATTACTATTCAGCTCCCTCTTTCAGTAATATCTCCCTTATATTTGTTGTTACCTATTGTTTTAGCAATAATCTCCCTCTTTGACAATAATGCCAAAGATGTTGACATCTTTATATTGCATATCTTTCTATGATACTCTTTGTATCATGTTGTTCATATCATCTTTGTGTATGACTAATTTACTTTTCTATTCTAGTTTTTCACTTCACATTTTTTAGGTAGCATCCTAAAAATGTGACTGACTATTTATCAATGTGTCAAGTGTTCTGATTAAAACATTTGATGCAATAGTAACATTCAATACTAGTTAGCCTTAGCTAGGGGACTTACCCCCAATTTACCTCCTAGATACTCATGAGCATCCTTGGGTAACGGTTTTGTAAATATGTCTACCAACTGTTCCTTAGTGTTCACATATTCCAGTCTCACTTCTTTCTTTTGTACCAGCTCCCTCAAGTAATGATACTTGATAGCTATATGTTTTGTCTTAGAGTGCATTACAGGATTTTTAGAAATATTAATGGCACTCATGTTATCACAATATATGACAACTAGTTCTGTGTTCTACTCTTTCATACCTTTCAGTAGTATCTTCAACCACACAATGTTTGAATAGTTAACTGCTGCTGCCACATACTCGTCTTCGGCTATAGATTGTGAGGTGTAATTCTATTTCTTGCTTGTCCAGGAAACTAATCTTTTCCCCAAAAGAAATGCTCCTCCTGTGGTGTTTTTTCTATCATCAACATTACCAGCCCAGTCAGAATCAGTATAGACCCTAAGTTCAAACTTGTCATTCCTTTTGTAATATAGACCATAGTCTTCTAAACCTTTCAAATATCTCAAAATTATTTTTACTGCCATAATATGTGTCTCTTTTGGATTATTAGAAAATCTAGCAACAATTCCAACTGCTAATGCAATATCAGGTCTACTATGTACAACATATTGTAGCTTACCAATCATTGATTTGTATTGTATTTTATTTACCTCTTTTGTATCATCATTCTTTGTCAACTTCTATCCAGTAGCCATGGGTGTACTCACTAGTTTTGAATCTTCCATACCAAAATTTTTTAGTATATCCTTGATATATTTTGATTGGATAATATAGATAACATTCTTCATTAGATGTATTTGTAGTCCAACAAAGAATTTTATCTCACCAAACATAGACATTTCAAATTTAGTTTGCATCTCCTTTGAAAATGCTTTACATATCACATCTTGTCCTTTGAATATGATGTCATCCACAAAAATTTCAGCCAATAAAAATCCTTTACATTGCTCTGTCTTCAAATACATATTGATTTTGTCATTAGTTCTTGCAAATCCAACCTTCATCAGATAATTGTGTAATCTTTCATACCATGCTCTTGGTGCTTGCTTCAGTCCATATAACGCCTTATGCAGTCTGCAAACCATGTTTCTCTTACTTGGGTCAACAAATCCATCAGCTTGTTCAATATATACTTCTTCTAGTATCCCATTTAGAAATGTAGACTTCACATCCATTTGATAGACTTTAAATCCTTTGTAGGCTGCATATGTTAGTAGAGTTCTTACACCCTCCAATCTTGCAACTGGGGTGGATGTCTCTCCATAGTCAATTCCTTCCTCTTGTGCATAACCCTCGCATACCAGTCTTGCTTTATTCCATGTTACCTCTCCATGTTCATTCAGCTTGTTTCTGAATACCCACTTAGTACCAATTACATTTTTGTTTTTCAGGTCTAGGTACTAGTCTCCATGTCTTATTCTTTTCTATCTGGTCTATCTCTTCATTCATGGCTTGAATCTAGTATTCATTGTCCAAATCATGTTTTATTGTCTTAGGCTCGAAATCACACAACTAACATGTGTCTTCTCTTAATTTACCTCTTGTCATGAATATAGAATACTTTTCTCCTATGATTTGATCAGTTTTATGGTGCCTTCTTACATATTTTTCTAGAGTAGGCTCTTTCTCAGCTTCATTTTGATCATTCAACTTTAGTTCAGGATGAAATTGTGACTCGACATCTCCATCAGATAGCTCGAAAGTCACTTCTAGTTTCCCAGCAATGTTGTTCTGTGTCACAGTAGGTGTAGACTGTTGCTCAGCAACTTCATTCTCAATTTCATTAGAATCCTCTTCTTAAGGATATGTCAATGATCTATAACTTTTAGTCTCAATTAGGATTTCAGCTTCATTTCTTTCTGCATATTCATCAATTCTAACATTTACACTTTCCAAAATTTTGTTAGTGTTAGAATTCAAAAATTTGTATGCCTTACTTTTAGTATAATCTCCAAGAAATATGCCTTCTTCTCCTTTAGCATCAAGTTTACCTTTTATGTTATCCTTTAGTATAAAAAATTTGCTCCCAAAGACTTTGAAATAACTTACAGCAGGTGCATATCCATACCATAGCTCATAAGGTGTAGAATTTGTAAATTTCTTGACTTGTACTCTATTTAGGGTAGAAACAGTTGTGCTAACAACTTCTCTCCAATATTTCTGTGCAACATTTTTCTCCATCATTAATGTTCTGGCACAATCTATGATAGATCGATTTCTCATTTCAGCTATACCATTTTGTGGTGGCGTCCTAGGTGTTGACATCTGTCTTTTTATCCCTTGGTCATTGCAGAACCTATTAAACTCATTAGAAATAAACTCTCCTCCTATATCAGATCTCAGACATTTTAGGCTCTTACCTGTTTCCTTTTCAACTTTTTCCAAGTACCACTTAAATAACTGAAATGCATCAGATTTTTCTTTGAGAAACATAACAGTCATCATCCTAGAGTAGTCATCTACAAATAGAATATACTATTTGTCCCCACATTAGCTTTTCTCACCAATAGGTCCACAAAGGTCAATATGAACTAATTCTAGAATATTCTCAGAAGTACGAGTTTTGCTTTTAAAACTAGATTTAGTCATCTTGCCCAACTAACATTGCTTACAAATTACATTCTTAGGTTTCTTTAACTTAGGCAGCCCTCTAACCTTTTTCAATTTACTTATGCTTACCAAGTTATCAAATTTAACATGACATAGCCTCTTATGCCATAGACAAACATCATTATATTGTGCAAACAAGCATGTCTCTTCAGCTGAATCTAGATAAAATAAGTTACCTTTTTTTTGCTCACCACCTCCAACTAATTCTCCATTGGCATCATAGATCTTTTCTTTCCTGTGATGGAACTCAAATCTGTAACCAGAAGTGTTTAGCTATGAAACACTCAACAAGTTATACTTAAGATCATCAACCTAGTATACATCATCACATCTAATCTTATTAGTCAATTGAATTGATCCTTTCCCTTTGACTCTACAA
>MU225592.1:349544-367429 GCA_018584345.1 Thuja plicata | reverse complement strand
CATTACCAAATTTAACATATCCACCTTTGCATTGATCTAATGTTTCAAATTTGTCCTTATCACCAGTCATGTGATGTGAACAACCACTGTCAATAATCCAATGATCACCTTTACTCATATAAGAAATAAGTACAGTTTTCTCATCATCATTAGAATCATCTTTCATTGCAACATACACTACTCCTATATCATTTTCATCAGATTTGTTAGATTCACTTTCAGAGGCTTCTTTAGCTATATAGAAGGATTTCTTACCTTTATCTTTGTAGTCCTTGTAATTTCTATAGTCTCTCTCATCCTTTCTATCTTTATACTTTCTCTCCCTTCTTTCATCCTTCTCATTCTTGTTAGGGAATCTAGCAGCAATATGACCAACTTTGATACAAGAAAAACAAATAATAGGAAGCTTACCTTTGAATTTTCCTTTTCCTCTTGCTAGTCTTCTTGCCATAAGTGCCTCAAGCTCTTCTAGATCATCATATGAGGTGTCACTATCACTGTCCACACATTTCTTTCCTTTCTTAGATTCGCTGATGGCCATCTGTGACTTGAATGCAAATTCAACAGCTTGTGGAGTATAGTTGTCAAAATTTGACATCTCAAATGCAGTAAGTCTGCCTACCAGACTTTCTAGAGTTAAATTGTTATTAGGAGTGCATATCAGTTCTTGAATTGTAGATGCTCTAATAGCATAAATAAGAAGAAGTGCTCTCAGTACCTTTCTCATGATAGTATCATCATCAATGACTCCCTTAGCTCCTCTAATAGCATTTACAACTTCCTTTATCCTATCATAGTATTGCACTATATTTTCTCCTTGCATTTTTCAATCATCAAACTTACCTCTCAAGCTTTTAGATTGGCTCTCAGTACATTCCTATCACCTCCATAGATGGTTGTAAGGGCATCCCACATCTGCTTTGTGCTTGTACAATCTTTGATGTCCTCAAATTCATGATAGTTCAGAGATGATGTAAGTTCCAGCATTGCTTGATTATGTTCATGCTTCTCTCTTAGTTGTGTAGCATTCAAAACTCCAGTAGGGGCTACATATTCTATTTCAATATGTTGATCTTTGGTCTATCCCTTTTATACATCTTGATCTTTATATCCAAGTACCTTCAAACTTTTTAAGAGAACACAGCTCTGATACCAATTGTTAATATGAATTCAGAATAACTGAGAGGGGGGTGAATTAGTTATCCTTAGGTCTATATGTACCCATATAAAAATTTAAATCAACTTCAACAACTCAGATCTTCTTGGTAGTAATAAACAATAAAAGTGTGCAGTTTATTGTACTAATGAAATAAGCTTGCAGAAACTCAACAGTAAAACACAACAATAACATTCACATATTTTGACACCATGATTTAACGTGGAAAACCAATATGGGAAAAACCACCAGTAACATGCTACCAAATTTTTACTCTTCTGAAGTAATGCCCTGTGAGGAGTCAACGCTATTAAAGGTTACAAAACACACTATCAAATGTGACCTATTTACAGGATTTAATCACCCTGTTAGGAGTGGCCTTGTTAGAGGACTTAGAACATTCTAATCTGAATGCCACCTTGTTCAAAGGATTTATACATTGACTGTTAGGTAAACCTGGTTAAAGGATTTGAACTAACACAATGGCCACAAAGTAATCAATAGGTGTGATCTGATTCATACAACTTATTTTGCAAATCCAGATCTAGTTTCAGCTCTACTGCTAATTCATTGAGTGGCCTCCATTCTCATCTCAAACTTCAGATCTTCTTGGAAATCCATCAACCAATCTCTCTCTCTGCTTCTCTGTTCAGCCTTCACTGCTTAGGTCTTTCCAATCAGTCAATTAACCATGCAACACTTTGCATTCCACTTTGATATTTTCACAATAACCACAGTAGGATATATTATACATCTTCATCTAGGTCAGATAAATATTTTGCCGCTTAACCAAGATTTTAGATCTTAGGTTAGGTCAAATCCAACGGATCTTTCCATCTTTATATTTAATTTACATCTCCAATACATTCATTAATTAACCATTGAATCCATGCACTAATAATGGTTTCCTGTGCATTAAATGAATATGGACCAATCTTAATTAATAATGCATATCCCAATAAAATCAATTATGTCGGGCATAGATCTCAAATCTCATCAATAAACAAAATACTGATGCTCGACATTTCACTGTCTCCCTCAGCATTTCACTGGCACTCGACATCACCTTTGCTTTTCTCGGCATCACCTTTCACTTTGCTCGGCATCGACTTTTCTTTTCTCGGCATTAACCTTCCAGTGAACTGTTAGTGCTAGATAAACAATGTATCAATTTGCCAAAGTGCCAGATGATCAAGTACCCTGGTTTATACTCATAACTCAACCATTTTCTTGGTCTTCTTGTTATCCCATTATTTTCAAATCTTCATTAATCAATGGATAAGGTACTCAAACATACAATGATAGTCTCACTAGTTAAGGTTTGACATCAATGACAAAATAACAATTGTCTACATTGTAGCAATCTTTCCCAAAATCATATCCATCATAGCCTCTTCTATTTTTGCCTTATCAATTTTTTGTAACTTCTCTTACTTGATAAACTTAAAACCTGATAAATGTGCTGAATTCCAGATGTTATGACATATTTCATCAACATTGGTAGTGCATTTGTGTTTTTCAACTTTGAACTTACTGATATCCTCAGTTTTCGTTAACTCTTCATCTTCTTCATCCTTACCTATAATATATTTTCTTCTCAGTTTCCTATCTGGCTAAATCAGCTCAGATTCTATTTGTACTTGTTTTCTTTTCTCTGAGCTTACCCCTTCAACATCCTTTACCAATTTCTTCTTTGGTGACTTGGCAAATATTGTAACTTTTGATGCCATGTTTCTTGGTCAAGATGTGGTAGGGAAGTATATTGTTGCTGTGAACTCCTCCTCTTAGTTGGCTTGACAACACTCACCTTCTTTCTCTTTGATTCCACTTCCACGTTGTCATCACTTTCCTCAGAATCACTAGATTGGTCCTGTTCTTGACCTGTTGTGATTTGCACTAGTGCATCATCATCATCTTCTTCTCCTAGTATCTTCTCAAGATCCTTTACAATTTTCTTTCTCTTCCTCTCTATTGTTGCAGCCTTCAAATTTTAAGTTACATTTGTCTTTGCTTCATCATATGTACCAAATCTCTTGGCATTCCTATAAATTCTCTCTTCCAATAGAATTGTGATAGATACAAATGTTTCATTTATGTTTACCTCATAGGGAAATGGACTTAGCCATGCTACCCTCAGTACTAGAGCTTGTACATAGGTCTTATCAATCAACTAGAAAGAAAACATCATTATAATGTTTCTCCACTAGTTATACCAAGATTCTTGTCCTCAGTCTCATCTTTATCATAAACTCCACAAAGTAATTTCCCATAATAGTATCAAAATCTTCTCCTAATTGCTAAATAAACTCATTCATCTGAATTATTATCAGTCGGTCCTGACTCCAAACAACATTTCCTACAGTAAGAAAATTATTATGTACATAGAAGAATATGACAATAAGTAAGGAACCAAACTTACACATAGTGTTCTTTTTGTTTCTTATAACTAAGAGGTTCTCGGCAAGTTGAGTCATCTGCAACTCGACAAGATCATAAGTATGATCCTTCTTTACTATTTTCCATTCCTAATCTACTACAACACATGGAACACTATCTTCTCTAGTTGATTGATAAAAAATAATGAGCAATGACTCTAACTCAAAAGTGATTTTTTGGATCTATGATGGTAGAAATTTTCGTCCCTTGCTTGTTCCACTCGGCCAAAGTGAAATTTTCAATATCTTCCTTTTTTTGACAATGCATTATGTGCTTCACTTGCACGATGGGATAACCTATAACTCGGTGAATAATCTCTCTTATAATCTTTACCAGCCCATTTTCTAGCCATAAAATCATGTCATGTATTGTGCTCAACATAGTACTGATCAATTTGACCTTCAAGTCATGTGGGAAGTCTAGGACACAAAGAAACCCTTTCTCAAAAATATGTTGACGATCAGCCTTTAGAACTCTGTTTACATATAGTTTGTCATATGCTTCCCTCAATTTGAAGTCTCTGAATTCTCCAATCTTACACATGTAACAAGCTTGTACATCATGGATCATAAGTACCTTTAGTGGAATTGAAGATAGGGCTCCCATAAGATCTCCTTTAATTGCAATTTTAGGAATGGCTCAGAAGTTTGGCAGTGCACACGCATCACTCCCGAGTAATTGAACATTCAACAAAAACTTGTCTTTTTTATTACTATAATGGATGAGCTAGCTACCATTCATCCAAGTAAGGGTTCGCAAAACAGGTTTTGTGTAGCTCAAAAACAACTGGTCTTCAAACTTCTCAACACTAGCTGATGATGCACAAGTGGAATCTTCACAAACTCAGCTCAAATCACTCTTTAATATCCATGGACTACTATGCTAACTCTAAAATGTTGTGTTGAATGAAGAATGAGTGCCTAAATTGATTAAATACCCTCAAATAGTTAGATTAGGGCTTCATAAATTCTTTGTGCAATAGTAGGTGCCTAAAAGCTATTCTCAGTCTATGATTAATTCTCTCAGTTATCACATACCACTTGGTTAGAATAGTGACTCATTCACTACTGACTCTCGATCGACTAACACTCAGTTGACATATCAGCTCAATTAGTATGTAAGCTCAACATATGATGATACTAATTCTCAGCATCAGATATTCACTAAAATTATTTTTCTTGATTCTTGTCTCAGATCTATCCTAATGCATCTTGACTTGCGCAGATATGGACTTTAATACATGTTATGTTAGGAACTAGTGTAAAATATGGAATTTTGAGAAAATAGCTCCTTACATACCTTTCTACTTAGTTTTAAGTAGTGTGATTACCTAATCCATTTGATTGGGTGATCTTAGCTTTGTTGGATCCACTATTGCTTGCTTCTTCTTTCTTTCTCCATGTCAGATTCATCTGATTCCTTATTATTTTAGTAGTAGGTGTCAGGGCTCTGGCCTTGCAATCTCTCTTGGTATGACTAATCTTGTGACAATTATAGCAAACCATACTTCCATCTTTTGGATTTACCACTAAAGTGTGTACTTATGCAATTATTTGCAATATGACCATATTCATTGTAATGATGACAAATTTTCCTTGTATTGTAATCACAATTGAACGTGTTACCTTTCCTTTGTGTATTGGTTTGTTTCTTGGATTTCCATTTGGATTTGCACTAGATCTGCAATCTTGGGTTCTATGACCAAATTTATGGAAATTGTATCATTGTCCTTGGAATCTAGGTGTAGTAGATGTATTTCTAGTCTTTGACCCGCATTCATGTGTTTGATGTCCATGCTTCTTATAACTCAACCAATATCCATTGAATTTAGGTTTAGCATTTTACTTACTATTCTTTCTTCGGCATATGTTTGTTATGTGACCAACTTTCCCACAATGATAATATGTAGGTTTTCTATTCTCCTGCTTTGTATTACTCAGTTCTCCACTCTTTGATGATTCTCATTCTTCAGTGGAAGACTGGTGCTCAGTATGTGCAAGTCCAGATGTGTCATTATTTCTTCTTGGTGATCTCATAAGTTCCTCAAATTATCTTAATGCTTCATTTCATATGTTTATCCTCTCAATGAGTTCTCTTTCAGATCTCAACTAATTATTCAGTTGATTGTTCTCAGATCTCAGATAATTGATTTCAATTTCTTTTTTGTTTATCTCTTGATTTGCAAATAATAGTTGGTTGACCATGTCAAACTTACTATTTGTGAGCTTCCACACATCACTTGTCCTTTCATCAAGTATGGTATCCATTTGTCTCTTGTATTCTTCTGCCATTGTCTTATCTTCATCATCTTTCTTCTTCTTATCAATCACCTCACATAGTGTTATTGATTGTGTTTCTTGTTCTATCTTCATATTTTTGACTTGTTCTTTTAGTGTGTTATTCTTATCCAATAGATCTATAATTGCTGCATTTCTTTCTTTTGAATCACCATTGTCAAATAGACCTTTAGTGCCTTCTTCCTTATATTGACTATCTTTCATCTGAGTTGCCAATTCCTTCCTAGCTTTCAAAGATTTCTTTAATTCTCCTCTAGCTATCTCAAGATGCTATAGTTCCAGCTGAATATCAATCTTCTAATTCTCAATAAACTTTCCCAAATTATAAGCCTCCATTTCCAAGATCTTAACTCTCAAGTGGTTAGACTTATTTTAAGAGAACAAAGATCTTATACCAATTGTTGGAAGTCTAATATGGGAAATAAGTAACTGAGAGGGGGGTGAATCAGATCTATAAGACTTCTACAAATTCTTAACTGTCTGATATAACCATGCATTCATAAATATAAACAATTTTTTTTTAAAGATCTAACATCTAATCATAAATACGTAACGCAAAGATTTTGGTAACCTAGAAACCCATTAAGGTAAAACTGGGGTGGGGATGACACCCAAAAATCTTCACTGTTGGAGTAATAAAGTGTTCCTATTAGGGCTAAAAAGTTGATCACTTCTTATGATCTACCCTATGAGGGGTCTGCCTTGTTAAGAGCTATTATACTTATAGAAGCTACCTTGTTAAAGGATTTAAGACTTAAATTAAAGTAAGAACTCACTTAAGAGATTTACAAATGTTTTTTAGGACCACTCTGTTAAGAGATTTACCCTAATTCACTTGCTAGAATGTATCAGTACTGATCCTTTGGTATGCACTTCAAATGATAATAATGGATCTCCTCTTTCCAACTCTCAACTGATCTATCAATCTAATTTATCTATGTTCTTCTCTTCACTTCTTTTCTCGGTCACTCTGTCTAGTCAATTCATCAGATATGTAAAGTATGCATATGCTTCTAATCTTTGCTCTTCACATCCACATCCAAACATACAATCTATAACACACATAGATTAGGGTTTGAAGCATCCCATAAATAGACCATCTAGATGAAGATCAATGATCTAGATCTATCAACTTTTTATGCTTAGGCATCCCTAATTTTGATTGGTTGCATGGCTAGCATAGGGATCCATGATCATAAAAATAGTGCATAATTAATGCATTAAATCTTACTGCATGATCATTAAATTCTCCATAGAAGTGAGCCAAAACTATTTACCTTCGTGTTTGTGCCATTTCAAACACATAGAAAACTTGTTTTACTCGGCGAAACAAAATACTAGTCCTCGGTCAATATGTTTCGCTCGACATAGCTCTATTTTGTTGCTCAACACTAACACTTATATGCAACTTGGAAATTAATCTTCTTGGCATCCATTGAGTACTTGGAAATGTATAACTTTCTCAGTAGTAACTACTGCTCGGTCTCAGCCTTAGTGAGATGGTTTGGTCGCAGTGATGACTGACCAACCTGCCTTAAATATGCCTAAGTGTGGGACACCAATATACAAAAAAACTTAGAGATCAACATCTGCAATCCACTAACACCTATCAAAATTTTGGTGACCATCTCATGCTTCATCATTGGCATCTCAGACCTAATCCCCGATCTGACCTTTTATGTTATCATTTCCTCCATCACATTAGTGAGATCTTTGTCCACCCTAGGGTCCGATATCCTTGGAGGCATCTTCCAAGAAAAACACTCTTCAATCAGACCACCCAAATCAACTTCACTCTAATACCACCTAATGTAGTCAAGGACAAAGGATCCAAGAATCGATAGTCCAACCTTGCAGCCACACAACAACCATAGCAGAAAAAACAACACAATGATATATAACAACTTATATCAACTTATATTTCTCAGAAACTCAATTACATGCAACATGTCAGGCTATAAGGTCTTCCCAATTAGGGCCAATTACATCATAAAATATAATGTATCTCTTAAGATAAACACCTTCCAAACTAGCCCATATTTGTTACACACAACAATCTGGTAGGAAAACCAAGATAGATCTAAACTTGAGCTCACAAGCTACCAAGAAATATTCCTATTTCCTAAGCCAACACTAGCTACGAACTTCTTACTGCTATGAGCTCTATAAGATACTCTAAAGCTTAGCTCCATCTCTCCCTAAACTGCTCTACCCATACCCTACTTTTATAAAACACAACCACAAGTGGACTTTACAATAAAACAAATCAATTAAACAACAATCACCTTCAATCACACAACCCCCAACATGTTATCGATTAGTCGGCATCCAACAGTCATTAAACTTTCATAGGAGAGTGATCCAATCCATATTTATGTCCTCACACCTCAAATGGTCAATCGAAAACATGACAAATGCAACCCCAAATTAAATGCACCAGTCAACCAGCCCAAACAATCAAAATACCCCCATCAGTGATCAAGAACACTGAATGCCAAACCAATCGGTGAGAGGCACAAATGAGCCAAACTCCACCAAATAGACACCACTGAGCAGTGTGCTACCGAGTGGAATACCACTAAGCATAGAACACCACTGAATGAAAAACACCACCTAAAAAAGTATCACTGAGAACTAGTGAGTCCTGTCACTGATTTCATCATTGAAGAAACACATCTTCCAACCGAGAAGTATCACCAAAGTGACCAAGAAACTCAGGTCTCCAACTGAGCTTGCTACCCAAAACCAAAACCAAACTAAAAGATTTTTTTGGTGATACTTGATTGAAAAGAACCCAAGATGCTCTTACATTAGTTATTTTTAGCTTTCCTTTAGAGTACCAGAGATCTGATACCAATTTTTGGTTTTAAGAACTAAGTAATGTACTAAGAGGGGGGTGAATAAGTGCAGTCACAAATTCTACTTTTAAAACTAAGTCTGAACATTGGTAATAGATAGAACTAAAAATTGATTCAATATGCATTGACCATAATTGTTGAATCATAGTCATAAAAATAAAACAATGAATGAAACCAAATCATCACAATCATAAACACATATGACACAAATATTTTAGTATCGTGGAAACCCTTATAAGAGGTCAAAACTATGATGGGGATGGTAGCCACAAACTTCACCACTGTAGTATAGAAGGTGCCTTGTGAAAGGATTACAATGAATCTTTTAGGGAGTTATACATCTTTTCATATATGTCTAGTACATTATGAGATGTAAAATGAGACCTTTGAAAGTCTACCTCATGTGAGGATTCAAATCTACGATCTAGAGATTCACCTTGCGAAAGGATTTAGAAACAAAGACCTGTAAGAGTAAAACTTGTTAAAGGGTTTATCTTTCTGTAATTTTTAGAGAAAAAAAGTGATTGATATGTAATATCACTCCTTTCTTGTAATATCCTTTAGGTTATGTGGCTTCTCAACCTTCCATTCAATCTATGCCTAAAACCTCTTCTCAAAATATTTTCACTATCTCCTATACTAGTCGCTGATTGATCTGGCAATAGTTTCTCCTTCACATTATTGCCTCTGCTCCTTCTCCAATATCTCCTTCTCAAATTATCCAACTCTATATTCATCTCACAGATAATATTTTGTGTTACTGCTTACTATTTTTTCCACTTCATCAACACCACTAGTGTTGGCGCTTAATCAACACCATTAATTTTAAACTTGCATTTAGGTCACTTATTTCTTTAGGTTCAACTTCTTCTAGAATGTTATAAATAATTGTTAACCTTAGGAAAAATTATTCATCCAATCAAACCAATAGAATCTTGTTATTTCCAATAATATCCTTATCAAAATTTACCTCGATATCTCTATCAATTCATTGTTGAGTGATCATAGAAATAACATTGCAAAGTTTATTCCAGAATAATGATAAATCATTCAAATTAGAATAAGACTTTATCATTTTAAAAATTGGTTTATTTAGGCATCTCTAAAATAATAGTATACAACATATTGCATAGCCACTCCTCATAATACTTCGACCTCAATATATATTTACCCAATTTCCATCATGTTCTTGTTGTGTACCTTAGTCGGTTAGGTGTTTCATTAGATTATTTATTAATGGTTGTGTTCAATTGTAGGAGTAGACTATTTAGTATATTTTTCCATCAATGACAACATTTTATCAAATAGGTATCAATGTTTATTATCTTTTCTAGTTAGGTGATCAATGCCAACAGAAAGACTTGTGATAAAATGGATGAGGAAGTTGACAATATCATCATTGTCACACACCTCAAAGTGTGGTGATGTGGTGGAGGAGGTTATTTTGAAGGGGATGGAGTAGAAAATGAAGATTTTAAGATGTAGGGACCTAAAATAGATCAATGAGATGATGGACTTAGGATAGTGGATTTTGGGACATAAGCACCCAAAATGGATTTGGAAGACGGGGGATTTTTAAATGGAGAATTGAAGGATTTATGAGTGGAAGAAGCTTTTGGATTAGCAAGGTTGGATGCCAATTTTAATTTTTCTTTGAGATAAATTTCTTCAATGAGTAACTTTGGAATCCACATGATTTTTGATTTAAACTTTTTGGGCTTTTGTGGCCTTTTGAATTGTTTTTCTTTTGGATCATTTTTTTTCTTTAACACGTCTTTTAGATGGGACATGTTAATCCTTGGATTTTTTGTGGATTTTTGGCTTTATTAATTTTACTTTTTACATCCAATTTATTCTATTAGCCATGTTATGGGTGCATGAGGGTAGATAGTTTCAAGAGTTTATGGATGGAATAATGGAGAATGAATGTTGGAAGGAGTTAAAGGATGTGTGTCTTTGTTGTCATTTATTAGGGATTTGGGGTGATGGAATGGTGGACTTGGATATGGTTGATGGATGTATGTAAGGACCCAAAATGGATGGAAGGGTTGAAGGGTTTGGTTTTGGGACATAAGGACCCAAAATTGATGTGGATGAGGAAGGGATGGAGTTTTGAATATAAGAGCCAAAAATGTTTATAGATGAGGAAGGGATGGACTTTTGTACATAAGGGACCAAAACATATATGGAGGATGGAGGATGGGAAAATTTGAGTATAGATGGAGGGATTGAGAATTTGGAGGGGGGAGGTTTATCAACATCTTGAGAAATTAATTTTCCAATGGAATTCTTATTAATTTAACACAAGATATGAGTCCATCTGAATGGGGAGGAGAGGTGGAAGGAATGATATGCTCTTGAAGAAAGCCATGTTGAATAGATGTCAAGAAACCAAGAATAGATATATGAGGTTCAGGGATGGATTGGATACGTGTGATGGGATTTTGTGGAGGATTAGGATCATGTGGAGGATTAGGTTCGTGAGGGGGATTAGAAGGTATAATAGGATCTTGAGATGGATTTTAGGGGGTACTTTGATCTTGAATTGGTAGAGGATTGTGTAGTGGAATGAAAGGGAGGAGTGGATAGTGAGATGGAAGGCTATCATGGAATAGAGTGGAGATGAGATCATTAGATGGAATGACTTGATCTTGGCATGGAGGGGGTTAGTATATTGGATACATGAAATATCTTCATGAAGTAGATGGTTAGTGGAGGTTAACTCTTGACATGGAGGGGAATCATTAAGGGATATAATACAAGGGATGTCTTGATCTTGATTAGGAATAGGATCACAAGGGGGGTTAAGGAGGATAAGTGGATATTGATATGGAGGGCTAGGATCTTCGTATGGAAATGTGTCATAAGATGGAGATGTTGGCCTTATGATAATTTTGGAGGACATATAAAAAGTGGTCATGAGTGGATGCATAATTGGTTTTCCCTAATAATAATGTATTCAGTTATCATGATTACAATGATTAGTAAGAATTGTATATGATCGCTAAAGGGAAGATCAACTATGAAGGTTAACTGGTGTTTAGGAAGAACAATATCAAGTACAAATTGTGGTAGTGGTCGAGTTAAATAAATATTTGGATGTTATGATTAGAGATATAATTTGTATATGGTATATGGAATCCATGATTCCAACTACAACAATTTATGTCAAGTTTTGATTGAATTATGTTTTGAGTCTAAAGGCAATTTACATATCTGATCACCGATCATAGTTTTATGTTAGTTTGACTAAGGCGGTGTATTTGAGGCCAATACAGTAAGTCTAATATTGGTAATACATTTTTAGGGTGAGATATTGGATTTTTTTTACTATGATTTTGATGAGGTTGGCTAATCCTTTGAGATGACTATGGCGGAAATTTATAGGTCTTGTGTGACCGAATGATAGTCTATATAAGGAGCATTAAATCAGTTGATTTAGGGTTGCAATAATATTTTTAGATTGGGTGGTCATGAATTGTAGGAGTAGATATTAGTTTATTGTCAGGAAGAAAAGTAGCATAAAGGATCTAATAGGCAATCAGTTCCATTCTACATATCAAAAATATTGTTGTTCCCTAATAGTTGCAATAGGTGAAACCCCCTAACAAGACAAACTTTAATAGGTTCTTATTTGTAAATCCTTTAATAGGGTAACTTCTTTACTGAGGTTTGAAATACTCCAGAAAGGTAGATGATAGCTGACATGTTTGTACTCCTAACAATGTACTAATCACTCCTAACATGGTGAGCCCTCATAAAAGGGTATTTGTAGCTCCTAACAAGGTAAACTCATTTACTACAGTATTGGGCTTATGGGTATCATCCCCACCATGGTTATTTTCCCTCTACTAAGGGTTTCTATTATAATAATATATTTGTTATGTGTGTTAAGGTTGTAGATTATCTATATTATTTGATGTTATTTGTTTACTTCAGTTATATTACTTGTGGTTTTGAAGTTTATAGTGTAGTTAATGAGATTGGTGGTTGAATTTGTTCATAACCTATTTGTACTAATTCAACTCCCTCTTAGTCCTAATATTTCCAAAAGTTGGTATCAAATATCTTAGGTCCTCCTGATATTAAGCCAAACTACTTGAGGAAACAATCCCTATAAGTCAACATGTATAGATACAAGTATGAAAAACAACTTGAGGATGCAAGAAAAGTTATCAATGAACTGAAGGAAAAGATGAGGCATTCCCTTGTCAAGATAAGAGAGCTTGGTGATAAATTGAGTGAAATTCAAGACTATATTGAAACAATTTCTTAAGGTGGTTTATCTGAAGAATTAGAAGAAACAATTTTATATCTGATGGATAAAAATAGTGGACTCAAAAGAGAAGTGGAAAACCTAAAAAAAGATCTTGAAAATTAGTCTACCAAGATGGTTGAAGCACTTGAAAAAAGAAGCATTGTTGATGCTTCCAAAAACATTGTTGAAGATGCCCTAAAGGTTAATGAAATCCTAACATAAAATTTGGAGCAACTATTCAGATTGGAGAAAGATGTTTCTACATTGAAGGAACACTTACATGATACAGATGAAGATAAAGATGATATTGATAGAGAGAATGAGGGAATATAGAAAGAGAATGAAAAGTTAAAAGAAGAATAGAATGCTACAAACAATCTAGTGAATAAATTCAGAAAATGTTCTACTAAAATTGATGAACAACTTGGAAGGTAGATAATGAATGAAGAGAAACAAGCTTTAGGTTTTTCAAACTTTGAATTTTATGATTCTTCTAGCACTAAATCAATGCAAAAATAAAATCAAAACCCAAGCTGAACAAAAATATTGGAAAGAGAAGTTATAAACTAGTATGTTTTAATTGTCATATGGAAGTTCATACTGCTAATCTATGTTAGTTTAAACAGACAAATTGAAGGGAAATAAAAAGAAGGCCAAAATACTAAAAGGATCCAGAAAAAATCATTGGGAATTTAGTACTTAATATGGGATATAAAAAACAAGATAATCCTATTGAGTATTGGGTATATTGTTCAAGGTTATTTTTTATCAAGTACCTAACTTGGTGAATGCACCTATGGAGTTAGAAATGCAAGAATATGAGAAGCATTAAGATGAAAAGTTAAAAGAGGTCATATCGACAGAAAAAGAGTCACTTGTAGTACTAGTGAATAAAGTCAAGGAAATTCTACAGGAATCAGGAAAGATTCCTATAAAAGTTTCAAAGGTTAAATCTTATACATAGGATATATAAAAGAAGAAATAGGAAGATAAATAGGAACTTGATGATTTCATTAAAAAATTTGATCCTCTAACTAGTTAAGTCTTAGCATACATTGCTAAGGTAAAAATAGTTTCATACAACATGTAGAAGTTGCAAGAAGAGAAAGATAAAAAATATTATCACTTATGGAGTTGCAGACCTATCTAGCTCCCACCATGGATCTCATGTAACAAAATGTGAGTGATGCAGAATCAGTACTAAGTCTACAAGAGGTAATAAATTTGAATGATATGGAAGGAACAAAATCAATTATAAATGCACATATTTTATCTATGGATCACTTATAATCTTCATGGGAAAATTTATTGGAGGCTGCAAAGTCAAATTTCAGGGATATTTTTTACAGAATGTAATTCTGGTAAGTACTTATAATACCTTTTCATTGTTGAGAAAAGGGAGGATAATTATATAATGATGTTTGATACTATGCATATTGTAAGGGGGATTATGATTTGAGAATGATATTGTAGTATGTATGAATATGATAAGATTTTTGAGATGGTTATCGAAGGTTTTAACCATCAATACCAAAGGGGGAGATTGTTGGTATTATAATAAATTTGGAGGGGATATGTAGAAAAATCATGAGTGGATGAATAATTGGTTATCCTTGATGGAAATGTATTAAGCTATCATGATTACAATGATTGGTAAGAAATTTACATGATTGGTAAAGGGAAGATCAACTATGTGTTTGAAAGTTGACACTCAGGGTTTATATGACTTATTTTGTGTTGTCATTATGGCAAAAAAGTCATATGAAGTTTTTTCAAGTAAGCTTGGAAGATAAAATTGGCTAAGTACAGAAGACAGAATAGAACAGAGATATGCAGTCGATCAGAGCACCAACGCATGTGCGTAAGATCGAGTCAGGATATGCACATTCATACTTAAGCTATATGATATGTTTTTTTGCTTACCCTATACATGCATGGTACATAATGACAGTACAGAGAAGTTATAGCAAGATTAAGTGCCACTAGCAGTTCAAAAAATAGAGTATGGAGCCGACCTCAAATTTTTTATTAGCATATAGTATTGTGTTTTGTAAAGGCTATGCGCCTATTGTACTATGTTTGTAATTATGTCTTAAACACTCATGTAAACACAGTTAAGACAATTTGTTTGGAAGTGTTGTGTATGTTGTTTTTGGGCTAACTAAGGTCTTGTTTTTGGTCATGTCTATTGAGTATGTATATATACTTAATATGTATTTTGTATTTGTGTGTGTCGATAAAAAAGAAGCAGAGAAGATATTCAGAAGAAAAATATAAGGAAATTAGTATGAAGTAGAAGTCTTCAAGAGATCAAAGCATCAACACATAAATGAAACTGATCAGACAACAGTGTCATTACAACAGTTCATATTTTGATATAGTGTATATCAGATATCAGAAAGTTGTAGCCTTCATCTTATTGAGCATTAAGCTCTGGAAATGAGCCAACAACCTTTAAAAGGTTTTTTTAAAGACTCTTAACAGGTTCATTGTACTTGCATTGTAAAGACTGCTCCAAATAGGGCAAAGGAACTCTAATAGGTTCATTAAACTAGTACAATCATTAGTGGGTACTGATTCCCACTGGGGTTTTCTTTTGATCAAGGTTTCCCCATAATCATGTCTTGTGTTATGATTTATTGTGTTATGCTTCATTTTCTATTTATTTGAGTTAAGTTTGAAATTTCTCAAATAAAGATAAAGTACCAAACACTGATTCACCCCCCCTCTCAGTGTTTCTAACAATTGGTATCAAAGCTTTGGTCCTCTGAAAGAAAATTTAACCACTTGATTATATCATGGATTTAGCTGTAGAGAAACATCTGAAAAAGAATCTTGAAGCAATCCTTGAGGATCTTGACAGATCTGCAAAAGAAAATTAATAACTTAAACTAAAAGTTGATGACTCCCAAATTCTTATCAAAAAATTAAGGAAAGATCTGAAAGATTGCTCTACAAATGATTTGGGAAAAATGCTCAAAAAGATGAATGAAGAGAACATGTCTTTCAAAAATAAGATTGAAGATCTGAATGAATATCTTACAAATATCCTAACAGCTATTGAAGAAAAGACCAAAGAAATCAAACAATTATATGATGAACTTATGCAAGCAAATATGAAGATCTTAGAGTTGGAAAACATCAAGAAAAAGATTGACTCTGAATTAACAGAAGCAAAAGAGAAAATTGAGAAATTACACACAATTTATGATCTAATTCAATCACAAATTTATGCACAGAAGCTAAAAGGTGATACTACTAGTGTTGGATATAGTGTAGCTCAAATTGAAATCAATGACATGAAAGAAAGAAATAAAGAAAGCACAAAAAGAATTGAAAAAAGAAAAGAAAAGTGAGAATCTTGTAGAGGGTAATACAAAACCTCCCAAAAGTGGCTGGTATACTCAACTCTAAGTATGCACCTATGGATTCATGTATTTGGTGATGAATTAAGGAAGTATGCATGGACGCATAGATTGAATTTGGAAAGAAGCAAAGATTGAAATTCTCAATGTAAACCATGTTATGATAACAAGCATTAAATGTAGTAACTTTATATAAGTTAGTAAAGAGATCTCTCATCTTAACTTTTGCATTCAATATTAAGCATTCAGAGAGCATAGGAGATTTCAACATCAAAGCATTAACAGATAACCATTGGTTAGTTAAAGAGAATTGAAGTTGAAATGGAACCCTAGCGAACACGTAGTTTCAAAATATCTGGAAACCCTACTTAAGCAAGTAACAAGTAAGTAATGGCTACTCCTACAGTGTTTGACATCTCTCAGAAGAAGAGATATGTGTTTAAGAAGAATCCATTCAATTATGTACTAGATGATGTAGAAGGGGCATTCTCCAATACTCCGCTAGGATTCATACATGTAGAGGACATTTGCGCATACATCTATTGTAAGAAGAAAAATATTGGGGATAACAACATATAAACTCTTATGGCATAAATGATAAAACCATTATTCATTCAAGGATGAATGCGTGCATGTCACTGATAACCCTATCTTTGAGTATTCAAACGCGCATGAATTCTATGAACTAGAATGGGTTAAAATCCTACTTAGTAGAATACATGATGATCTGTATTGGATTGGTGAAGTTCTTGTCTGCATTACTATTGATCTTATTCATGAGATGACCAGACTCCCTAAGGTTGGACCAGTTCTTCCCACTGGTAAAGATGTAAATAAATGGGTTAAACAAGCATGCTTATCCAGAAGTGATAGGTGCAGGTTGACAGTTGATCCCATTGTGGTAGAAGACCTCAAACTCCTCACAATGATACTTGGTTACAAATTTCAGCATGCAAGCAGGCTGAATAGTGTGTCCGCAGCTACTATTCTAGCAGCAATAAGGATGGTAAAAGATAACACTCAGTATAATCTCTGTGAGATATTATACACACAAATGATTGAGAACATTAGAGCTATCAAGCATGACAAGACCAAAATATTCAGATTTGTCTCTTTGATTATCTACCTATACTTCCACATTGTTGGTAAAGTCTCTAATCTTTAACTAGATAGGAGTAAACCTACTATGTCCCAAATTTCACTAAAGGCTACATCAGAAAGTAGAGTAAAGGATTCTATGGACATGTAGATCAAAACATTCAAGATCAAGATGTAGAAGAGATTCAGAATATCAAAAATGATAGTTGAGAAATACAAGGACACCATATGCTTCATGGTGGAATCTGACTGTACTTGCATGGAAGTAGTTGAGCCAAGAACCAAATGGATTCAGGGTAAAAGCACAATAATCTGTCACCCCTAAGGACAATTTTGGGCGCTCATTCGCGTCATACTCGGCCGAGTTAAACTCGGCCCAGTCTAACTCGGCCGAGTTTAAGTGGCACCGAATGGCGC
>MU225592.1:336427-348703 GCA_018584345.1 Thuja plicata | reverse complement strand
TTAGTTTACATCATCTTCAAATTCTCAACAGAAATGTGAATTTTATGCCCTTGAAGTTTTACAGTTTTGGTTTTGTCGTCCTTTTCCTTTGTAAAAGGGTGACAGATTATTGTGCTTTTACCCTTCATCCACTTGGTTATGAAGTTGAGTAACATGTGTTGGAAGGATATGCACAAGTTCTTTTGTCTACGCCTAAAGATCCAAATGAGCCAAGATGAGGCACATATTGAGAGAAGACAAATCAAGTTGATTCTATCTTATACAGTCCAGATAATAAAAGAAAGGCATCAGGGATTACATCTAACATCCTAAAGGTTCATGGGGTCACATAAGAAGACCTAGACAAAGCTAGGGAAGCTAAAATTGCAAGAGAGATTAAACAAACTCATGCAAAAGTGAAAATAGGAAAATCTGATGATATCCCCAAGAAGAAGAAGAAATTTGATCAAGGTAAATCTAGGCCATCAAATGCTATTAACTTGGAATCCTCTCCACCATCAGTACCAAGAAAGTTGACTAGAAGAAGGAAGCAAGTTCCCATAGGTCACCCATCCTCAAGGACAACAAGGAGAAAAGTAAAGAACACTCAAGCCCCTCCTGAGGTAGGATTCATACCTAGTCTGACAGTCTTAAGGAACAAAAGTAATAACAAAGGAAGACTAGACTCTATTAAAAATGTCTATGACAAGTACCAAGAGATAGATCAATCAAAAATTCATTCTATGATTATCTCTCATATGATCAAGTTTAAAAGGTCAGTATTGGAACTCAAGACAGTCATACCAGACAAATTATGGAACATACTAGACCTATTGAAAATAAAAGCAATAGAGGAAGATATGAGGATTAGAGAAGAAACATTAGATATTCTTCTCCCTATTTTCTCACATGATGAGAAAGAAATACTGTTAGATTTGGTAAAACCTCATCTCAGAACCAAAACAAGAACTCTTCATATTATGAACAAAGAGTATGAACTAGTTGGTGAAGAGACTCATAAAGCATTTGAGAAAGTATTTTTGGATAGACACATGTATCCATCAACGAAACCTACAGCTAAAGTGACTCTAGTCCCTCCCAAATAGGATAAGGAACTAATTATTCCAAATGTGCCTATGGCAGGTCCATAAGATTCAACGCCCATAGTTTCATCACCTTCTGATACAGCCAAAGATTCAGAAGAAACCATTGTGATGAATGAAGTTAAGATATCCATGACAGATTGAGATAATGACATGAAGAAATTTGAAAAAGAATTTGTTAGCACTGAAGAGACAAAGAAGGTATGCACTGATAATACTTCCTTACAACAAGATGAAGCTCCTCCTAAAGATTCAACATATTTGAATAATGAAGAAGATAATAAATCTAATGAACCACCTTTTATGGAGATCCCAGTGAAAATTGAATGTATGGATACTAGTCAAAATTCTATATTCACTCCATCTATTCAATCATCAACATCATTGTTGTCAAGTTTAACCCCTGACTCAGCAAGCCTAGATACATGGGAAAAAGAATATTTAATCAAGATAAGTTTCTTAGCCATGGAGAAAGTCAAAGAGAAACAAGTCATGAGAAACACTCTCTTTCTAGAGTCAGTGAACATTTTTAATGACTTAGTGCCAAAAGATAAGAAAGTGGCTAAAATTTAGTCAGTTGATGATGTCAATAGCATCATAACAAGCTTCAAAGCACACTTCACAAGTTTAGTAGACTCAGCTGCTAGAACTGCAGAGGAAAATTACAAAAAGGAAAGATTGGATGAATTGGTAAAGAACTTCTCTTTAAGATTGGTCAGACAATTTTGAAAGAGTTAGCATCAAAAGGTAGGAAAGCAATAGAAAATTGCATGGACATAGGCAAACTCACTTCTAAGCACATCAAGAAGATCGAGGAGGTAGATATCTTGGTTGATAACATAAGGAAATCAGTTGAAACATCCTACCAAGACATCAATATCTACAAAAATATCTATCAAGGGAAGATAGACAAGATTTAAAAAGCTAAGATAGAGATTAGAAAGATAAGGATCAAGCAGACCCAACTAAGAAATGCACTTGTGCCCTCCTTAGCTATTTTTAATGAGAACATCAAACATATAGATGCAACCATTCTCACATATGATCAAGGACCCTGCATGGATCTAACAAAGATGGAGAAGCTTACATATGCCTTATGTGCCTATCTTCAAATAGTTGATGCACTGAAGGCATTTTGGCAGCAAGAGATCAAGACTCTTCAAATTGTGTATCTAGATGTGTACTCTGAGTAAGTGCCTAGAGACTTACAATTTTGACACCTTTTTCATTAATGTCAAATGGGGAGTAATGTATGTATATGAGGAGTATGTTTTTATTTTTAGGCAAAAGTGGGCTAGCCACTAAATAAATAAGGAGTATGTTATATAGCCAAAGTTATGATATAAAGTTTTTGTTCTTAAGTAAAAGTTTAAGAAATTTGGCCACATTCCTTTGTTGCCATTAATGACAAAGGGGGATATTGTTGGAAAGTTGACACTCAGGGTGTATATGACTTATTTTTTGTTGTCATTATGGAAACAAAGTCATATGAAGTTTTTTCAAGTAAACTTGGAAGATAAAATTTGCTACGTACAAAAGACAGAACATAACAGAGATATACAGTCGATCAAAGAAGTAGCACACATGCGTAAGATTGAGTCAGGATATGCGTGTTCATACTTAAGCTCTACGATATGTTTTTTTTCTTACCCTATACACACATGGTACGGAATGAAAATACAGAGAAGTTACAACAAGATTAAGTGCCACTAGAAGTTTAGAAAATAGAGTATGGAGCAGACCTCAGATTTTGGATTAGCATATAATATTTTATTTTGTAAAGGCTATGCACCTATTGTACTATATTTTTAATTATGTATTAAACACTCATGTAAACATTCTTGAGCCAATTTTTTTTGGAGCGTTGTGTATGTTGTTTTTGGGCCGACTAAGGTCTTGTTTTTGGTCATGTCTATTGAGTATGTATATATACTTAATATGTATTTTGTATTTATGTGTGTTGATATTCAAAAGAATAATATAAGGAAATAAGTATGAAGTAGAAGTCTTCAAGAGATCAAAGCATCAGTGCATAAATGGAAACTGATCAGACAACAATGTCATTATAGCAGTTCATCTTTTGATATAGTGTATATCAGATATTAGAAGGTTGTAGCCTTCATCTTATTGAGCAAGGAGCTCTAGTAGTGAGCCAACCACCTTTAACAGGGTTTTGTAAAGACTCCTAACAAGGTCATTGTACTTGCATTGTAAAGACTGCTCCTAATAGGGAAAAGGAGCTCTAATAGGTTCACTAAACTAGTGCAATCATTTGTGGGTACTAATTCCCATCGGGGTTTTCCTGTGATCAAGGTTTCCCTATAATCATATCTTGTGTTATGATTTATTGTGTTATACTTCAATTGTTATTTATTTGAGTTAAGTTTCAAATTTCTGAAATAAAGATAAAGTTATAAACACTGATTGACCCCCCCCACCCCCGCCCCCTCTCAGTGTTTCTAACACTATGTATGTTGACTAGTGTTTAGGAAGAACAATATCAGATAAAAATTGTGGTAGTGGTTGAGTTAAGGAAAGATTTATATGTTGCAATCAAAGATATAATATGTTTATGGTATGTGGAATCCATGATTCTGACCGCAACAATTTATCTCAAGTTTTGATTGAATTATGTTTTGAGTGTGAATGCAGTTTACCTATATGATCATCGATCAAAGTTTTATGTTAATTTGATTAAGATGGTAGATCTGAGGCTGACACTGTAATTCTAATAGAGGTAATACATTTTGAGGACAACATATTAGATGTTGTTGATGCTGATTTTGAGGAGGTTGGATAATCCTTTGAGCTAACTATGGTGGAAAGTTCTAGGTCTTGTGTGACCTAATGATAGTCTATATAAGGAGTACTAAATTGTTTGATTTAGGGTTGTGTTTGTATTTTCATATTTCACAGTCATGAATTAAAGGAGTAGAGATCAGTATATCATCAGGAAGTAAAGGAGCAGAAAGGATGTAATATGAAATAGAACCATTCTACAAATAAACAATCTTGTTGTTCCCTAACAGTTGCAGTAGGTCAAATCCCCTAACAAGGTGAACTTTAACAGGTTTCTATTTGTAAATTTTTTAACAGGTTATCATATTTATTGAGGTTTGAAATCCTCTAGAGAGGGAGATCATAGCTGATATATTTTTACTCCTAATAGTTACTAGTCAGTCTTAAAGGGGTGAACCCTCGGAAAGGGTATTTGTAGCTCCTAACATGGAAAAGTCATTTACTGGAGTATTGGACTTCTAGGTGTCATCCCCATTGGGGTTTTTTTTCTCTCTAACAAGGGTTTCTGTGATAAATATAACTATTTTATGTGTTTTAACGTTGTGGATTCTTGATATTTTTTACTATTATTTGTTTACTTGAGTTATATGATTTGTGGTTTGGAAGTTGCTAGTATAGTTAATCAGATCAGTGGTTGAAATTGTCATTACATGTTTGTAATAATTCACTTGCCTCCTCTCAGTCATAATATTTCCAAAAGGATCAATTTTTAGATCTATAGGAGAAGAGGAATCCATATTAGCATGATTTGGGACAAGGTCTTTACATGTTTGCACTTGTGAGGGTGATGTGATGGAGGAGATCGAAGCTTCAACTTGGGTGAATGGAGGGATGGATGAGTCATGAGACCTAGGAGATGTATATGTGTCTTGACTATGAGGGGATGGTGGTGGGCTCATTAATTGAGGGGATTTCACAAATTGATCTAGGGATTTATAATTCTCTACTAGTCCTTGGATCTAGTCAATGGAAAATATGTTGCAAGATGCGGAAAGTGTAGGTTTTAGAGGGTTAAGATTATGTGGAGGATTGGAATTATGGTTTTGGACATTAAGCTCAAAAATTGGGGGATAGGTGGAGGATTTGGATTGTGTGGGAGAGGGGGATTATGGATTTGGAGAAAGGGGGAAGGACACTTGTCTTTAAAGGAAAACTATTTCTTTTGACCCCAATTTTTAAGTTAAGGACAATGTTTCAAAGTTCTTCAATCTCTTTGCAAATGTGGCTATGGAGGAAATCATATGTGGGTGAAGCATAATTAGATGAAATTTTCTTGTCAAAGGTAGACGAAGGATAATACATGTTAGATGAATTTGTATTTGATATGATGTGTTGATGATTAATATGGTAGGGGTTTGGATTGGAGGTATGGTTTTAGGATTAGGGTTTAGCACATTAAATTCCTCAACCATTTTGTGAAACAAACCCATATTCATGATGTTTGAATGAGGGGTTTTGGAATTGGATTATAATATTATGTGGATGAATATTTAGAGTAAGAGTGGATGATGTGAAATATTTGAGGATGGATGAAATATTCACTTAGGACTAGGAGAAATTTTTGATTTTTTTTTTAATTTAAGAGGGAATACCCTCAAGGATTTTGATTTGATTGATTAAGAGGATAGGGACTCAAGGATTTGATATATATTTTTCATTTTTTGGATATGAGGGCAGTGCCTCAAGGTTGGATTTTATTTTATTTTTATTTTGATGATTTGATTTTGAGGGAAGGGCCTCAGGGTTTGATTGATTTGATTTGATATTTTGGATATGAGGGTGTGGCCTCAAGATTGGATTTGATTTGATTTTAATTTTGATAATTTTATTGTGAGGGAAGGGACTCAAGGTTTTATTGATTTTAATTTACTTTTTTTGATATGAGGGCAGGTCCTCAAGATTGGATTTGATTTAATTTTGATTTTGATGATTTGATTGTGAGGGTAGGGCCTCAAGGTTTGATTGATTTGATTTTATTATTTGGATATGAGATCAGGTCTTCAAAGTTGGATTTGATTTTGATGATTTGATTTCCAGGGAAAGGCCTCAAGGTTTTATTTATTTAATTTGGATGATTATTAAAGTCCAAAGATTATGATCAAGATCAAATAACTCAATTTCATGTTCTCATACCCTCCATTCTATTGAATGATCCCACTCCATCACATAATCCCCCCCAAAGTCAAGATCAAAGTACCCCTTTAAATCCATTTCATAATTCCAGTTCATATCAAGATCCTATTATCCCTTCTAATCCCCCTCATAATCCCAATTCTCTACATCATCCTAATCCTCCACAAAATCCCATTACACCTATCCAATCCATCCATGAACCTCATAAATCTAAGATTGGTTCTTCCACCTCTATCCAACATTTATTTATTCAAGAGCCTATAATTCCTTCCACCTCTCCTCCCCATTCACATGGACTCACACATTTTGTTCAAATTAATAAGCATCCCATTGGAAAAATAATGTCTCAAGATGTTGGAGACCCTTCCACCCCTTACAAATATGAAATCCCACCATATAAAATTCAATGTTCCCATCCCCCATCTTCCAAATCCATTTTGGGATCTTATGTTCCAAACTCCATCCCTTCCTCATCCACATCCATTTTGGGACCTTATGTTAAAAATTCCATTCTTTCCTCATCCACATCCATTTTTGCTCCTTATGTTCCAAATCCAAAACCTTCATCCCTTCCATCCATTTTGGGTCCTTATATAAATCCATCCATCATATCGAAGTCCATTAAATCTCCGCAAATTACTAATTGAGATGAAAAAGGAACACATCCTTGTATTCCTTCCAACATTCAACCTTCATTATTCCATCCATAAACTCTCCAAACTATATACCCTCATGCACCCATACCATGGCTAATGGAAACAAATTGGATGCCATAGCTAAAATGCATAAAGCCAAAAATACACAAAAAACACAAGGATCAACATGTCCCATCTAAAAGATATCTTCAAAAAAAAAAGTATCGAAAAGAAAGAAAATTAAAAAGGCCCAAAATAAAAATTCAAAAATTATGTGGATTCCCAAGCTACTCATTGAAGGAATTCATCTCAAAGAAAAATAAAAATTTGCATCCAACCTTGCTAATCCAAAATTGTCCTCCACTCATAAGTCTTCGAATCCTCCATTTAAAATTCCTCCATCTTCCAAATTCATTTTGGGTACTTATTTTCCAAAATCCACTGTAACGCCCCAAGGAACCCAAGAAGAATTAACCTAAACAAGATATTATATTTGCAGAATAATTTTTTTTAAAGTTTACAAACAAGAATATACAACAAATCAGAAGCAATTAACATTTACTCACATGAACACATACAAGAATAGATTACAAAACTCAAGGGTTCCATGATGTAGAATTAAGTAAGACCAAAACTCAATGAGATATCCATAACAAAAGATTCTCTTCAATAAAAATAGATTACATAATAAATATCAATGAAATAATTACAAGATTACAATTGATAACATAAGGTATACATTAATCCTACATCCTCTACACATGTCATAGGGTATGTGGTAATCACTTGATACATTAAGATTATAGTGTAAGATCTAAATTTGGAGGGTTTTTGAATGCCCTAGATCTCCTAGATAAGATTTGTATAATGAAGGGAAATCCTATGTCCAAATTCAGGATATTACGTTTAATTATATTGATCAAAAGGATAGAAAAGAACATGTAAAGAATCATGTGATGAGATACCTACCTCATGACATAGCAGATCTAGAAAAACTCATTTTCTAAGTTTTGTAGACTATTTCTGGAGATGCTAACAGTTGATACCGAACCGGAATAGAGAGGCAGACAAAACCCAAAATTATTTTTCTGTTCTGATGTCATCTTATGAAAAAGGTTGACCCTATACCACTTTTGCCAACTTGATCTGCTCAACTCCGAAAGCATCCTTGTTCACACAATCCGCAAGAAATCTAAAAAGGGTATCCAGATCTGGCCTCAGATTTTCTGTCATGTACCTACAAATATCTGAAAAGGGGGTTTTGGGGTGGCTATATAGGGTTTTGCCTTAGTCAAAACCCTATTTTGGTGGTTTCCACCTCCACGAATAGCTGAGTATATAGAATGTATATTTTGTGTGTGTTGCTCTTTGGAAAGAGTCTTTTGAACATGCAATATCAAGATCTAATCTTCTAGATTAACAATCCTAACATAACATAGAAATGAGAAAGTAATGCATAGATTTAAATATGATAAAGAAATAATACCAAGCCCCCAAGGCTAAATTATTCACATTAACTCACAATCCATAATTTCTACCCCGTGATAATGTCCTTTGAATGCTTGAATGTTGAAGATGGTAGATCTAGAAAGAAAGCCTTCTTGCTTCGATGAAGATCCACAATAACTTGCCTTTGAAGAATGCTTTTTATTGAAGATGATGATATTTCCTCCTAGCTTTTCCTTCTATATTATCCTCTTACTTTCTTGCCTCATCATTCCATCATGTAATCTCCTGATTTCGTTTCATCTCATTTCATGATCAAATGAAGGCAAAAGAGAGTTTTTATATAGAGATTCGAATATAGGTCTCCTAGGGCAATGCAATGGATAAAAATTAAAATTTCACCTTGAATCATGGTCCAATCACATTTTCCAACTAAGGAGAAAACATATTAATTCAAATATTGGAGAAAACACTTCTGCATCCGAACCCGGGGACCTATTTCAAGTTTCGGACCCCAATAAGCTCCAGATCTAGAAATGGGAACCAACACCTGTCAGGGGACAGGGTCAACCTTGACCCTATCCTAAGATAGGGTAAACCTCATCCTTGACCTAGGATAGGGTCAACTTCAGCCCTGTCCTAGGACAGGGTCGACCTCGACCTTGTCCTGAGTTTTCAGGTAGGTCAGCAAGATGTGTCAGAAACACTCCCAGGTCAATCGGGGACCTAGGAAGGTGGGGGAATGAGTTAGAATGTTAAGAAGGTATAAAAGGCATAGAGATATATTAATATGAGAGGACCAATACATAGGTCCTACCTAGAAAGAATATCCATGGAGAGGAAAAATCCAGGAGGATCCATAAGATCCTAACCCTAATTTCACCTAAACATGTAAACATGCAAATCTATTATGCAAACATACTAAACGAGGGTACTAAACTCATCCAAATGGAAGTGCTTCCATTTTAAGATGATACATTTAGCCCCCAATTTATCTTAGATATGATACTATGTGAATATGCAAGCTAAAGTAAGAAATTATCATAAAGTATAAAAAGGATATAGCCAAGTCCTCAATGTGAAGATCCTACAAGAAACCATTAGTATCTGCATCCTGCAGCACACAAGGTTAATGAAAATCCAAAGAACACCTAGATCTTACTATGATGATCTTGAAAAGTATATAGAGCCCCTTATGCCCCCCTTATTTGGCTTACTAATTCATGGAAGGTGAAACAGGGTGATAAGGTGAGTTCTATATACTGAATATGCAAGATGTTGAAAATTCCTTTCCTAAAATAGTTATAAGTTTCCTAAACCTTCCCAAAATGATTCAAGAGGTTAGGTTTTTGATTCATAATTCCAACACTTCTGACAGCACTAAAAATGGAGCTACCAAACTCAAGTTATGATGAAAAGAGAGAATGTTTATCTAAATGCATATATAAGGAAAATTCGAGTTTAACCTAAATAATTCAAGATGAAACCATAGAAAAACCCTAATTTATAGCCTATAAATAGGAGAAAGAGGTACTTAACTCCTCATTCTTACCATTTATAGAGTTGGAGCAAGGAGATAGGATGCCAAAGAGAGAGGAGTTTCAAGTGAGCCGTATGGAGGTCCTGCAAGAGTGCCTAGCTAGTAGACAACCTTTGCCTGAGGTAAGTGCCTATTTTTAGTGTTTGTGATTGAAATTTTGATGTTTTTATAGGGAAGGTTGACCCTGACCCAAGAAGGTCAACCCTATCCCAGTATGGTCGACCCTGTTTGCGAAGGTTCTGTCCTTGTTGGGGAGTAGGTCTAGCCTGACCCATAAAGGTCAACCCTGACCCCTAAATTTCAACCCTAACCCATAAAGGTAGACCCTATCTAGGTCAGGTAGATTTTGAAGTTAGCTGATTCAAAAGGTCTAATATGGTTCATTTCTATGCTTGCAGGATCCATTCCATCTACGAAAGCATCCCTTCGGAGGGCTACTCATATCTGCCAGAGGGAGTGTCTCTAAGCTATAGCCAGAGGGAGTGTCTCTGAGCTACAGCCAGAGGAGATTCAGTTATTGAGAGATGTGGGACTGTATTGGATGGTAGTTCTACCATAGCTGAGGCTTCATTATTTGATGATATTGGCCATGATAGAGAGATGGGACAAGGATACATGCTTGTTTCATCTTCCATCAGGCGAGATCACCATCAGTTTGGAGGATGTGTATAGGATCCTGTGGCTTCTAGTATGAGGTGAGCCTCTCAGACTAAGAGGACCACAGGATTCATCTGAGGTTTTTGTAGATATGGATTAGTGTTTGGGATGGGTAGCATAGATGAGGAACCGATCAAATCAGATATCATTGGCAGCCATACTAGCAGCTCTGACACCCTTAGTACAGAGGGTGATGCTTTGTATTGTTGCCTTGGTTGTAGTGTCCAACACAAAGGGTACAATTTTTCAAGCACCATTCACACATCTCATATGCAAGATGGAGAGTGACAGAGTCATTTTCTCATGGGGCCGTAGCATGTTGGCTCATCTTTATCATGAGTTGAGTCAGTTGGTGAGATTTCAGCGGGAGAGTCTTACAGTGTGCACATTACTGCAAATATGGATGTTTGAGAACTATGCATGCACATGACCACAAGGTACTCCTATGATGATAGATGTGAGTGCACCGAGAGCCTATGCCTATCTGTTGGCTGGTGTCTAGTAGCACGGAGATATCCTCTATTGGAGCGTATGCTTTGACCATATACCAGGGACTGATATGATTTGGAGACCATATTGTCAGATGATGGAGTGGCCTGATACTCGACACCAGTTGAGACACTCATAGTAGTGCAAGCTGCTAGAGGGCCCTACCCAGCATGTCATGATTCCTTATTATTATGATAGAGTGACGAGGCAGTTTGGTTTGATATAGGGAGTCCCTCAGGTAGTACCCCGGTATGTATACCCAGTGAGATACTATTAGAGACCCAATATTATACGTCGACCAACAGTAGCTAATATCATGGATAGTGATACAGAGGAGATAGAGGATATAGAGGTAGATCCAAAGCTATCCTATGTCGGTGTAAGAAGAGAGTATATCAAATACTAGAGTTTACAAGGGACCCATCCTATCTTTCCTGATGACTACCCCACAGGTGATCCAGGTCTGGAGAGGAACCACCGAGGAGAGGACATAACAGTAGGAGAGGAGGAGGATTTGGGAGATGAGGAGGAGCCTCCCCTCAAGGGAGATCCTATGGAGGAGGAGAGAGTAGAGGAGAGAGTAGAGGAGAGAGAAGAGGAGATGCCCCCAGACCACAGTATCAGGACCGGTGTTCTGGAAATCCATGTTACTCCCTTGAGATCACAGCGACCTCCTCGAGCACATACAGAGACACCACTATCAAGGCCTAGACCAAGGGAATGAGGAGAGAGCATTCATTCCATGTGCCCACCATCCAGATCCTTTAGTTATGCCCAAGTAGGGGATCTAGGTATGACATAGCTGATTAGAATGTTTTTGAATAAATATTTGGATTAGAATAGAGACTTAAAGAGGTTTTATATTTTGAATTTTGTAGGAAGTATAGCGGAGTGGAGGAGATTTTTATCCGAGGTTATAAAGGATAGATGCCTATCCTACTGACTGCCATCTGGCGAGAGAGATTCCCTTATAGGACGAAGGGATCCTGGAAGACATGCAGATATCTTCCTATGTGTTCAGTGAGAGTTGAGGATGTGCAAGGAAAGAGAAGAGAAAGTGATAGCTGACCTAGAGAGAGCCCAAGAGCAGATCCAAGAGATGAGCATGTCAAGGAGTCACTCATGGACTACTATTCTAAGATCCTCAGCCTCACATCATAGATCTAAGAGAGCTGGGAGCCACCGACCTTTAGAGCATAGGGAGAGAGACTGATAGATATGGCACTTATGCCACATATGTACCAAACTCTAAAAATTTTATAAAGAAAATTTTGTTTTGAGAACAATTATTTCTATGATTGATTAGTTTTACTTTCATCCATGCATTAAACTTAATAAAGGAAAGAAGGAAGAAATGTATGAATGCACTCTAATTTACATAACTTATAAAATAATTATTTTATAAGGAACACATACATACATAAAGAAAGAAAAGATAAATTAGGGATAATATTGTTTGAGATGCATAATATTAATAGGTTCCCTGAGAGGAACA
>MU225592.1:307647-318942 GCA_018584345.1 Thuja plicata | reverse complement strand
TGTATATATATATATATGTATATGTATATGTATATATATATATGTATATATTCAAAGTGACAGAAGATCATTTAATTTCATTGAATATACCTATATGATCGTTTAAATTTTCCTAAGCCAAAATGACATTAATTTCCTAAGGGAAAAATTTTAGCTTTGAATTCAGATAAAGCTTTTCCAAAATAAATTTTTCAATAAACTTCATTATTCAATGCAACTCGTTTCAGATTCGCATAGGGTTTGATTTTCCAAATAAAACCTAATTTAATCCTTTGTTCTAAATGATTTCAGAACAAAACTAAACATTGATTTATAAACAATAACCAGAAAACTAAACTAATCCACATACAAATATTTTCTCAATCACAAAGACACAACTATTCAAAAACAAGAATAAAGCAAGAGGGTTTTTTTCAAACCCTACCTCAAACACTGATGATCTGCACAAGAATAATACTGAATCTAAACTCCAATCTTCCCCAAGTTAATTTCAACAACTAAATTTGAAAACGACACCACCTACAATGATGTCTTCCAAAATCAAATCCAAAACTTCAAGCAAAACTTTTCACCAAAATGACAGAATCCTCCCAAAGCTCCAAAACCATTTTTCAAAACCTGTGCAATGTATGTGTGTCTAACCCTAATCACAGAATAGATACCTAATAAAAGGAAAAGAAAAAAAAATCCCTAATCCTTCAAAACCATTGGTTAACTCATCTTTTTCATTTTTGAGAAAAAAAACATAATTAATTAAAATAAAAACCCTATTTAATTTTTCACTTTATCATTTAATAATTTCAAAAAAATAACTTTCCTATAAATCCTAATTATTGACTTATCCAATTGCAAAAATATATTAAATATAATCATAAAGTCAAACAGAGCTTTTATTAATTTAAAATTGAATAAAATATTCAATTTAAATTTAATATTTCAAAATTGAATTTTAAACTAATTTCATAATTAAACATAGGTATTTAATTTATGAAATTAATTAAATACCCTACATTTAATATTCAATTAAATTCAACAAGCATGAATATGAATATAATTTATTTCTAACAATTTGATTTATCCTAAATAACCAAATAACGAAACTCAAACATAAGATGATCCCATATCAACACAAACACATCAACAAGGAGGTAACCATGAATTGATAACTCTTGGACAAATTCTGGTAGGGTAGACAAACTGATTATTGTCCAATCATAGGACAAAGTAGGTTTAGGTTAGGGTTTTGGGTCTGATTATTAACTCCTTTCTTTACCATTTGTGCCTTAATATGGGCACACTCACTCCTACCAATTCAAGGAAGACGATGCCATGTACCTACAAACCTGCCATAACAAGAACACACATGTACATCCAAAATATAATGTATAAAACAATGACAAGGATGGGTTGAACATGTGGATCTCGCAATGCAAGTAACTACATCTCCATCCTCTGCCACACTAAACCCGCCATATCAACATAAACATATAAACTAACCATACACATGCAAGTATGGGGTAAGTAGAAACGTATAAACAATAATCATCATAAAACATCATCAACATATATCAGCTAACACACAATATAGAGTCACAAATCCACCGGGACCTATGACCTAAAAACATGAAAAACATGCAAAACAAATTATGAAAAAATTGTAAAACTGAACGTACAAGAAAATTGTATCGATGACTTATTGAAGGTGGGTAGTCCTACGGCCGTCCATATCCTTGCATGCACTCGAAAAGATGATTTGATATTGGTACCACCATTTTTCACTCTAGAAGCTTCTCAAAACTCAAATATGGATGGTGAAAATGATTTGAAAATGACCCCTCTGGGCCTTAAATAGAGATTTTGACCTAATTTTCAAAGTGCCCTGATGGATGTAAAAATTGCTCCTCTAGCTAATCGAACTACTCTGAACCCATTTTCAGGACCGAAATCGAAATCTAGAAACATTTTGATACTCAAAAATTCAAATTAACCTATTTTCAAAAATGCAGCTGATCACTAACGCTCTCTCATAGGATTCCAATATGAGATTCCTCTTGATCAATTTTCTTGCACATTTTCCTCTTTAATCCAAAAGTCAACTTAAGTCAAAACCATTCAAACTTGGGCAACTAGACCTCAAATAGGCTTGCATCTCAAATTTCTCAATAATTATTTGATCTATTGGGCTTCTATCTCTCCTCCTTTTGATTTTGTTCCTGAGGGGGAAGTACCATTATATCAACAGTGTGATTCACATCAACAAGTTCAAGCTCTAGGGGCATCAGGCCCTATTTCAAATAAAAAATCAATCAAGTTATTCTTATCACTATCTCTAGGGGCATATTAGGTTCATCTCACCATATGAATCTAATAACCTCTCTCAATTAGGTAATTGGATTCATCAGGACACATATCAAGTCAATTATCCTAAGTAATCAATTGAATGGAAATCACTCTCATCACACCACATCAGGTTGATTCATCATTCAAACCTAATCCAAAATGTAGATATCTTCTTGGAGGATGGACATTCAGTTTCATCACTTCACATCAAGATGGATGCTCGAACTCTTTTCACCAGTCTTCACTCAATCAAGCCCAGAGCTGATATCCTTAGATCTCTCTATTATTCTTCACACAATCAAGTCCAGAGCTGATATCTTCAAATTTCTATCGATCTTCATCCAATCAAGCTTGGAGTCAGTATGACCAGTGTTTGCTCAGTCAAGTCCGGAGTTGATATCTTTAAACCTTCAATTGATCTTTGTTCGAGATAGTTTCATCGCTTCACATCAAGCTATTTCCTAATCCAATCAAGTTTCACACATTCTTTGAGTGAATGTGTTCCTAGATCGATCACACATTAGTCAAATGGGGGCAAATGTAATCACCTAAAATTGATCTAGCAAACCTATAGCCCCTATTTCTGATTAATTGGTCTTAATAAATTTTAAAATCTAAGACATTATCGCTAGAGTCTATTTATGAGAGCACTTAATCAATCTTGCTTACATAATCCTAATCCTAACTTGTTGAATCAAATAATCAATCACCCAAGCCTAAATCTCAAAATTGGACTAAACATTGGGATAAATCAAAAATTCCTAAGTCCCTTTTAAATCAAAAAGTGAACCCATTCACACATGGGTGTGCACTCAAAAATCAAAATAAATCAAATAAAAGGGAAAATACCAATTTTTCTTATTCTCCACAAAAGTTGACCAATCAAATGCATTCCACTTAGCTCACATGGATTAAGGGAAGTTGCATCTCCAACATTGATCATTTCCTTTTGCCTCTTAATCTCAACCACCCATTTCTTGGAATCTCTTATAAAAGGGATAGCTCCCTTGCTCATGAGAGTAGAAGAAGATTTGGAGTAAAGTTATAATGCTATTTTCATTCTAGAGCTTATTCGTGCACTCAAAGTTCTTACTTTCATAATAGTTTACTTGCAATTTTAGCTTCATTTCTTAGCTTAATTGCATTCTAGATTTCTTTCATAGCTTAATATAGATGCATTATTCTTCTCATTTGGTAGCTTAATCTTGCATCTTACTTTCATTTCTTATATTTGTTATGCATTTACTTTGATAGTTCATGCATTCCCATTTTCAAAGCCTTCAAGAGAAAAATATGCAAGTGTATGCATCTTGCTCCATCTTACACTGAATCTTCCATTTTAGAGTAGAAAGTCACTGATTTTCCATGTCCAATCTGATGGGCAGCTCATGAGAAGCACACTCGATTCAACTCGGAAGAAATAAGCCAGTTTCAAGGGTTTTTTATGATATGTTTGATCTTCATTTTGATACTAACTTGTTTTGATATAATGGTTTATTGAAGTGTTTGATTGTAGATTCTAATCACACATTTTACCACACACACACATTGAACTCTAGGTCAACCAGAGAAGATGATATCTCAATCATAACTTGTGTACAACCTTGTCTTTCTGTTATTTTCTCAAGTTTCATAGGTCCAAATGGAAGTGGTGAATACTCATTTCCAAGATAGTATAATGCATACTCTCTAATACCAGATAAGTGCAACCTCATTCTATTTTTCCATGTAGAGAAGTTATACTTATTCAACTTTGGTTCCTCCCTGTTATACATCTCCGATCTTTAACTCAAGTATTTTAAACTTATCCCTTAGAGTGCTATGCTTTGATACTGATTATTGGTTCAATGAGTGGGGGGTGAATCATAAACTATGGTTGTTAAAATAAATGAGAGGGGGGGGGGGGGNAAAATAAATGAGAGGGGGGGGGGGGTGAATCAGTAGCCTCAAAAACATTGCAATAAATTAACCCAAAAACTTATTACCACAATTATAATCTTATAGTTATCTTCAGTCCTACAAGATGAATGCCTTAAGATAATCTCAACAAATAACTACTGCTCGGAGTTCACTATTAAACCTTATTCTTATTGTTTGTCGATTAGCACTCTTTCATTTACCGAAATGCAATACATTACATAGTGTATACTGATCAATCCAGATTAGTTATGTGTAATGCAAAACACTAAAGTAATGACTCATAAACACATTGATACATGGATTTTTAACATGGAAACCTTATTAAGGGAAAAACCACTTAGGACAGCTAACCCAAAATTTTCACTCTTCTGAAGTGAGATCACTGAAGAACCAACCCTGTTAAACGTTACAAACACACTATTAGGTGTGACCTTGTTAGAGGATTTAAATAGAATAGTTTGTCACTTGATATTTGGCATCTCTATGCTACCTTTTATGACCAAACCCTATGTAGTTTTTCACTTGGTTTCTGGCATCTCTATTCTATCTTCATGACCAAACCTTTTGATACTCCTTAGGATGTATCTCAATATATAAAGGATTATTAAGTCCTACTCGGTTAAGAGACTTTCTGATCCAATCGTTAAATTGAAACAGTAAATGATCTGTTCACATATACAATAATACTTTATAGATTTTAAGATCTATTGTAAGCTCATAATACCTTTCCAGTCAATGTCTCATTTCAATACCTTTTCTCCACTTCTTTCTTCTCAGTGATGTTGTGATTCTTTGTTTCTCAATGTCCGCATAATTAGCTCTTAATTGATCAGGTCTGATTGAAATCTTCCTTCATCAATATCTCTTCAGCATCTTCTTTCTCTATTCACCCACAATTCATAATGAATTAGCTTGTCTCTTTATAGAAATGATTTCACAATTTCTTAGTTCTTGACTTTCTTATTCTTGGCATGATCCACAATTCTAGCTAATCTTGCTTTAAAGATTTACTTCAGTTTTATCTTGTAGATTTTTGTTTCACAACTGGAATGAAATAGCTTTATATCTTTCTCTTATCGCTGGATTTAAATTTTCAATGTAAACAATATTAAAAACTATTTAACTCCTTCTTTACCTCTTGCAAGCTAAGTCTTTTTTCAGTTTTGAACTTAAGTTATTTTCGGTGTTTAACTCTTTGTTAGCTTTGGTCAACACTTTAGTTCTCCTCGGGCATCTCCATCAAGGTTGTCTATCTGTCTATTAACACTTTGATTTTGCACGTCGGTAATGCTTGTGATTCTTCTCATTAGTAATGCTTTCTTGAGTTTCTTTCTTGAGTATCATTGTGACTTTCCTTTTGGGTTTCTATGTCTATTGGGGTGCACTTCCCGTCGATGTTTGTAGTCACTTAGTGAATACTAAAATTTTATGCATTATTGAAAGCATAACCTTTATCTTTATGTTTCTCTGAAGTCTTTGACACTATGTATATAACCAATTATATTATATTAATTTTACATCAATGAAAATATAATACATTAACTAATTTAATGTCTTGTATTAACTTTCTGTAGCTTGGTAATCATCAACTTAACATCTTCAAACATTCTATCAGTTATAGTTCATCAATCTCTCCCTTTGGCATTGATGGAAACACACTACATTATCACACAATATTATTACTAATTCAATATGAAATATATCAGTTGTAGTTCATCAATCTACCAATCTTATTGTTCTATAACCAATACAAATTTCTAGCTCTCAGTAAGCTCATATAGCCTAGATTTGTATCTTGTAGAGTTCTTTCTTCAATCTTCAATCCCTTCACTAGATAGATGTAGTAGCTCCTGTCTTTGATGTTGACTCTCCATTTGACTATTCCTCTCCTTGATCATCTCTTTTTCTTTTGATAGCAATATAGTCAACTCTCCCTTACAGGTTACATCTCTTCCTTATGATAGTAATGATGGATATTTCATATGTAATCTCTCCCTTTGAATATTCTCTCCACTCTAGATATTCTGATGGATATTTCATATGGATAATTGATTTAATCTCTCCCTTTGACATCAATGCCAAACAATCCTTTCTCCTTTATAATATAGTCCTTGAATTTCCTTTCCATCAGTAATGAAGGACTCTAGTGTTTGATGCAGATATGTACCTTATTGTGTACAAATATATGTTTCTAGTCCATCTCTTTTCTTGCATCAATATGAATGATCTTCTGATTGAGTGTAGGTTGATGCAGCCTCCTAGTTAACTTACTGACCAATAGACAAGGTTCAAACCCCTAGTCTCTTTCTCAAGTAATCAAATATATCTTTAGGCAATGGCTTTATGAATATGTTAGCTAATTGTTCCTTTGATTGAACATATTCTAGTATCACCTCTTTCTCTTGCACTTGTTATCTTAAGTAATGATACTTGATTGCAATATGTTTAGTCTTAGCATGCATGACAGGATTCTTAGAAATATTTATTGCACTGGTATTGTCACAATAGATAATATTTGGTTCAAGAATTTTCATATTCATACCTTCCATTAACTGTTTGATCCATGCAATGTTAGAGAAGTTTGTAGTAGCAACCACATATTCTGCTTCTGCAGTAGATTGTGAGATGCATCCTTGCTTCTTACTAATCCATGCGACAAGTTTGTCACCCATGAAGAATTCTCCTCCAGTTGTGCTCTTTTTGTCATCTAAGTTTTCAACCCAATCAACATATCTATAGACTTGAAGCTTAAATTTTCCTTCTCTTTTATACCATAAGCCATAGTCTGTGATGTTATTTAGATATCTAAGAATTCTCTTGAGAGAATTCATGTGTGATTATTTCATATTAGCAGATAATCTTACAACTATTCCAACTGTATGTGCTATATCTAGTCTAGTATGAACAACATACATTAGCTTTCCAATCATTGATCTATAAAAGGTCTGATTTACCTGATTTGATTTTTCTTCTTTTGTCATCTTGCATCCAGTTTCCATAGGTTTTCCAACTGGTTTGGAATCTTCCATTTTGAATATCTTCAGGACTTCCTTGATGTATTTGGATTGTGTGATCTATATGTCAGAATCTTGTTGAAGAATTTGTAGACCAAGAAAGAATTTGATCTCCCAAAACATCGACATCTCAAACTCTTTTCTTATTTCATTAGCAAAATATTTACATAACATATTAGTACCCCCCAATATGATATCATCAACAAATATTTTAGCAATCAAAATATTTTCATTAGAATCTTCTTTTATGTACAGATTGCTATTTTCACTTGTTCTTACAAATCCAATGCTTATGAGATAGGAGTGAAGTCTTTCATACCATGCTCTAGGTGCTTGTTTCAATCCATACAAGGCTTTGTGTATTCTATATGCCATGTTTCTCCTATCTGGATCAATAAACCCTTATGGTTGTTCAATGTATACCTATTCTTCTAGTATTCCATTTAGGAATGCAGATTTGACATCCATCTGGTATACCTTGAATCCTTTGAATACGGCATAATCAAGTAACATTCTTACTCCTTCTAGTCTAGAAATAGGTGTGAAGGTTTCACCATAGTCAATACCTTCTTCTTGTGTGTACCCCTTGCATACTAATCTTTCTTTATTCCTTGTGAATTCTCCATTCTCATTTAGCTTGTTTATGAATATCCATTTGGTACCAATGACATTCTTGTCATCTGGTCTTGGTACTAATGTCCATGTTCTTTTCTTCTCAATCTATTCTATTTATTTATTCATAGAACTAATCTATTCTTCATTTTCAAGTGCATTATTAACATATTTAGGCTCAAAATCACAAATTAAACATCTAGTGTTCAGTGACTTAATTCTTGTTCTCATTCCAGCCTTCTTGTCTCCTATGATCTAATTTTTTGGATGGTGTCTTCTGACATACTTGGAAAGTATTGGTTCAGCTCTTTTTTCATCATTGTGATCATCATCTTGACCTTCATTCTGATCTCCATCACTCGGAACATCATCTTGAGGATTTTCCTAATTTTTGCTATTTACATCCTGATGCTTGGGTACAATGTTTTGTTTCTCAGGAGAGATACACTATTTCTTGGGTAGAGTGTTAGGTTCTTCAGTGTAAACAAACCTGTTGTAGTATTCTAGTTCTCTTTTGATTTCCTCATCGTTTTTCTTTGCATATTAATCTATTCTAATATTTTCACTTTCAATGATCTTGTTAGAGGACTTATTAAGACATTTATAAGCCTTTCTCTTGGTAGAATACCCTAGAAATATACATTCATCAATTTGGTGTCAACCTTTCCATTTCTATCATCTTTCAAAATATAACATTGACTACCAAAAAACTTTAATTAAATTACATTGGGTGTGTAACCATACCAAAGCTCATATGGTGTATTTTTTGTGTCTTTCTTCAATTGTACTATGTTCAATGTGTAGACATAAGTATTGTAATCTTCCCTCCAAAATGTTTGAGTGATGCTTTTCTCAATCATCAGTGTTCTTACACAATCAAAAATTGATCTGTTTCTCCTTTTAGCAATCCCACTTTTCTATGGTGTTCTTGGTGAAAAAAAATGTCTATTATTTCCATGCTCATTGCAATAGTTAGTGAATTCATCATAAAAAATTCTCCTCCTCTATCTGATCTTAATCATTTAAATGCCTTAACACTATTTTTTCAACCATAGCTTTATACCATTTAAACATCTTGAATGCTTCTGATTTTTCTTTTAAGAACAAAATTGTCATCATTCTAGAATAATCATCAACAAAGAGAATGAAATATCTATCACCATAGTAACTCTTTGTTCTCATGGGTCGACATAGATCAGTATGGACTAATTACAGAATAGCATTATATTTATGGGTTTTTCTCTTGAAACTAGACTTTGTCATTTTACCTTTTTGACAATTCTTACACATGATATGCTTAGGCTTTGACAAGCTTGGTAAGCCTCTTACTTTCCTTTTATTTCTTATCTTAATCATGTCAAAATTCACATGAAATAATCTCTTATGTCACAACCATATGCCTTCATTTCTAGCCATTAAACAATTAGTGTTAATATCATCAAGATAGAATAGGTTACCTTTTGTATGTTCACCAGTTCCGATCAACCTTCCTAATTCATCAAATATCTTTTCCTTTTTCTTCTCAAATGATACTCGGTGACCAGTGTTATTCAGCTGTGAAACACTCAACATATTATAATTAAGTCCTTTTACCCAGTATGTATTTTCAAATTTTATCAGGTTATTCAACATTATAGTTCCTTTACCTTCAACTGGATAAGGTGTGTCATTACTGTTAGAATAAATTTAGAATAACTGAGGGGGGGTGAATCAGTTAGCCCTAGGTCTAGATGTGCCCATGTAAAAATTTATACCACTTCAACAACTCAGATCTTCTCAGCAACAGTAAACAACAAAAGTGTGCAGTTTACTGTACTAATGAAATAAGCTTACAGAAACTTAACAGTAAAACACAACATAAACATTCACACATGTTGACACCATGATTTAACATTGAAACCCAATATGGGAGAAACCACCAGTAACATGCTACCAAAATTTCACTCTTCTGAACTGATTCCCTGTTAGGAGCCAACCCTGTTAAAGGTTACAAAACACACTAACAAATGTGACCTGGTTAAAGGATTTAATCACCCTGTCTGGAGTGGCCTTGTTAGAGAACTCAGAACATTCCAATCTTAATGTCACCTTGTTCAAAATATTTATACAATGAATGTTAGATCAACCTGGTTAAAGGATTTGAACTGATACAATGGTTAAAAATTAATCAGCAGGTGTGATCTGATACATACAACTTACTTTGCAAATCCAGATCCAATTTTAGCTATAATGCTAATTCACTGAGTGGTCTCCACTTTCATCTCAAACTTCAGATCTGCTTGGAAATCCATCAAGCAATCTCTCTCTACTTCTCTGCCCAGCCTTCTCTACTAGTTTTTGCCAATCAGTCAATTAACCATGCAATACTCATGCATACAACTTCTCCTTACACTTGGATACAAAAAAATAACCTCAGTAGGTTATGTTATACCTCTTCATCTAGGTCAGATAGATCTTTTTCCGCTTAATCAAGATTGTAGATCTTAGGTTAGGTTAGATCCAATGGATCTTTCCATCATTACATTTAATTTACTTCTCCAATACAGTCATTAATTAAACAATGAATCCATGTGCTAATAATGGTTTCCCATGCATTAAATGAGTGTGGACCAATCTTAATTAACAATACATATCCCAATAAAATCAACTATGTCGGCCAGAGATCTCAAATCTTATCAATTACTAAAATACTGTGGCTCATCTTTCTCTGTCTCACTCGGCATTTCACTGGCGCTCAGCATCATATTTGCTTTGCTCAGCATCACCTTTCAATTTACTCAACATCAACTTTTATTTGCTCGGCATCGAACCTCCAATGAACTGTCAGTGAAAGATAAACAACATATCACTTTTCCATAGTGGCAAATGAACAAGTACCCTGGTGTATACTCATAACTCAACCATTTCCTCAGTCTTCTTGTTATCCTATTCTTCAAATCTTCATCAATCAATAGATATGGTACTCAAACATACAACAATAGTCTCACCAGCTAAGGTTTGACATCAATGAAAAAATAACAATTGTATACATTGTAATAATCTTTCCAACAATCTCCCTCTTTGGCATTGATGGCAACACTAAAATATAAAACAATAATTTCCAACCAAAGTTACCATACAATCCAAAAAGTGCATGTGTTCCTTGATATGAAAAGATCTTCATTAATGTCTTTAGCTTCATTCTGACTCTCACCTGTAAAATATTACTCTCTATGTCTATAATCACACTGATATCTTTTTATGTTTATTCAGCTCCCACTTTCAGTAATATCTCCCTTGTATCAATAATTTGTTTTAGCAATAATATCCCTCTTTGACAACAATGCCAAACATGTTGACATCTTCATTATGCAGATTCATCTTGTTCTAATCTATGTATCTGTAATATATATATATATATATATATATA
>MU225592.1:253094-301206 GCA_018584345.1 Thuja plicata | reverse complement strand
ACCCTCAAATACACAAATAGGAGATCCAATTTGATCAACCCAAGTAGAAGGGTTAATGCACAAGTGAATCAACTATTTGGAAAGAGAACAAGAAAGGGGATCTTAAATTCTGTAAATTGATTAAGTAGATATGTTTGATTATTGTAATTGAAAAGGGTGGGAGGAAGAACTAACCTTACAAAATTGTAGATCAAACATTTCTATTTTCTGAGGTCTATACACTATTTCTGGAAAATCTGACAGTTGATCCTGAACTAGAACGCAGAGACGAAAAAAACCCAGAAATATTTTTCCATTCTGATGTTGTCTTATGAAAAAGCTTGACCCTATACCACAAATTCCAACCCTATCCTACACAGATCCAAAAGTGTCCCTGTTCACGCTATCTAAAAGAAGACTGAAAAGGGTATCCAGATCTGGTCTCAGATTTATAGTCCCAAACCTGTACCTACAAAAAGAAATGTTTGTTTGTTGTGGGGGAGGGGTTTGCCTTGATCAAACGCCGGTTTTGGAATTAACCTTAATGTGTAATTGAAATTGCATAAAGATAACAAAGTAAAAACTCAAATTCACCTCACTTGTAAAGTCCTTGTGGCGGATTCGAATTCGTGAATCCATAAGTATGATTCAAAATATGGAATGTAGAATGGTAGGATGTCTTCAATCTCTTGCTTATAGATCCCCAACACCAAGTCTTGGATGGGTTCTTGATCTTGAAAAGGGCTTGGAAGAAGATGGATGGAGAGATCACCAAAAGGGCACCTTATAGCTTGAATCCTTCAATGGCCTCCAATGGATCTCCTTCATGAAAATGGATGATTGAATGGATGAATAATTGCTTCATATATTTCTCCTTGGATTGCTTGAATCACATTTGAAAGTAATTTGAGGCTGCTTGATCACCACTCCTTGTGCTCAATGCTTGAATTCGAAGACTTAGAGAAAATGAGAGAGAAAGCTTCCCTTTTATATGAAATTGGGGCACAATATTATAAGGAGGCCTACATAGGATAATTAAATCACCATTAAAGCCTTTACCCCTAGGAGAGGACCTATATTAAATACAATTTAGGATTCCACGCTTCAGATCCTGAAACAATCGACCCGAAAGTGGGAGGAAACTTTTTGTGAGGACCGACATCTGGGAAACCAAAAGTTCTTGGGATTTGGACCCTTGGATAGGGTTGAGGTTGGCCCTATCCTAGGAAAGAGCTGAGGTCAACCCTATCCTAGGTCAGGGCCAAGGTCGACCCTGTCCTAGGAGGTTGACCCTGTCCCTGAATCCCAGAAACATAGGTTTGTACACCAAAATGCAGAAATCAGGTTAGAAAATGGTGGACAGCAAGGCAAATTAGGGGGCAAGCCATGTCAAGATCAAGAACCCAGTCAAGGTGCTTTTCATGACCCCAAACCACTCACTCGGAAGGCTAAACCAGTCTAAAAATGGAAGAGCTTCTATTTTCTGACTATACAGTATCATGTTGTTCCTGTCGTCTTTGTTTATGACTGATATTCTTTTTTATTCTTGTCTTCTACTTCATAGTTTTTAGGCAGCATCCTAAAAATGTGACTCACTGTGCATCAATGTGTCGAGTGTTTTGATTAAAACATTTGATGCAACAGTGCCATTCAGAACTAGTTAGACTCTGCTAGGGGAATCACCCCCAATTTACCTCTTAGATACTCATGAGCATCCTTGGGAAATGCTTTTGTAAATATGCCTACCAACTATTCCTTAGTGTTCACATATTCCAGTCTCACTTCCTTCTTCTGAACTAGCACCCTCAAGTAATGATACTTGATAGCTATATGTTTTGTCTTATAATGCATTATAGGATTTTTAGAAATATTAATGGCACTCATGTTATCACAATATATGAAAACTGGTTCTGTGATATCCTCCTTCATACCTTCCAGTAGTATCTTCAACCACACAATGTTTGAACAATTAACTGCTACTGCCACATACTCGGCTTTAGCTATAGATTGTGAGGTGCAATTCTATTTCTTGCTTGTCTAGGAAACTAATATTTTCCCCAAAATAAATGCTCCTTCCATGGTTCTTTTTCTATCATCCACATAACCAGCCCAGTCAGAATCAGTATAGACTCTGAGTTCAAATTTGTCATTCCTTTTGTAATATAGGCCATAATCTTCTGTACCTTTCAAATATCTCAATATTCTTTTCACTGCCATTATATGTGTCTCTTTTGGACTATCAAAAAATCTAGCAACAATTCCAACTGGTAATGCAATATCAGGTCTACTATTTACAACATATTGTAGCTTCCCAATCATTGATCTGTACAGTGTTTGATTTACCTCTTTTATATCATCATTCTTTGGAAGCTTTTGTCCAATAGCCATGGGTGTACTCACTAGTTTTGAATCTTCCATACCAAAATTTTTTGAGTATCTCCTTGGCATATTTTGATTGAGTAATATATATACCATTCTTCATTTGATGTATTTGTAAACCAACAAATAATTTTATCTCCACAAACATAGACATTTCAAATTTAGTTTGCATCTCTTTTGCAAATTCTTTGCATATCATATCTTGTCCACTGAAGATGATGTCATCAACAAAATTTTCAGCCAATAAAATTCCTTTACCTTTCTCTGTCTTTAAATATAGATTGATGTTGTCATTTGTTCTTGCAAATCCAAACTTTATCAGATAATTGTGCAATCTTTCATACCATGCTCTGGGTGCTTGTTTAAATCCATATAATACCTTGTACATTCTGCAAACCATGTTCCTCTTGCTTGGGTCAACAAATCCATCAACTTGTTCAATATATACTTCCTCTTCTAATATCCCATTTAGAAATGTTAACTTCACATCCATTTGATAAAATTTAAATCCTTTGTAGGTTGCATATGCAAGTAGAGTTATTACACCTTCCAATCTTGCAACTGAGGTGAATGTCGCTCCATAGTCAATTCCTTCCTCTTGACCATAACCTTTGCATACCAGTCTTTCTTTATTCCTTGTTACCTCTCCATGTTCATTCAGCTTGTTTCTGAATACCCACTTAGTACCAATTACATTTTTTTTGTCAAGCCTCGGCACTAGTGTCCATGTCTTGTTCTTTTCTATCTGGTCTATCTTTTCATTCATGGCTTGAATCCAATCTTCATTGTCTAAAGCATCTTTTACTATCTTAGGCTCAAAATCACATAGCAAACATGTGTCTTCTCTTAATTTGCTTCTTGTCATAATTGCAAAATCCTTTGCTCCTATGAAGTGATCAGGTTTATGGTGCCTTCTAGCATATTTTTCCAAAGTAGGCTCTTTCTTAGCTTCAATTTGATCATTCATGTTCAATTCAGGTTGAAATTGTGACTTGACATCTCCATCAGATAGCTCGGCAATCACCTCCTATTGCTCGGCAATTTCAATCTATGTCTCGACAGGTGCAGACTGTTGCTTTGCAAATTCATTTTTAGTTTCATTAGAATCCTCCTCTTTAGGATAAGTGAATGATCTGTAACTCTCAGGATCAATCATGCTTTCAGCTTCATTTCTCTCTACATATTCTTCAATTCTAACATTTGCACTTTCCACAATTTTGTTAGTGTTATAATTTAAGCACTTGTATGCCTTAGTCTTAGTAGAATATCCAAGAAATATGCCTTCTCCTTTAGCATCAAGTTTACCATGTTTGTTATCCTTTAGTATAAAACATCTACTCCCAAAGACATTAAAATAACTTACAGTAGGTGCATATCCATACCATACCTCATAAGGTGTAGCATTTGTACCTTTCTTGACTTGTACTCTATTCAAGGTATAAACTATTGTACTTACAACTTATCTCCAATATTTATGTGCAACATTTTTCTCCATCATTAATGTTCTAGCACAATCCATGATAGATCAATTTATTCTTTCAGCTATACCATTCTGTGGTGGTGACCTAGGTGCATACATTTGTTTTTTATCCCTCGGTCATTGCAGAATGTGTTAAACTCATTAGAAATGAACTCACTTCCTCTGTTAGATCTCAGACATTTCATACTCTTACTTGTTTCCTTTTCAAAATTTTCCAAGTACCACTTAAATAACTGGAATGCATCATATTTTTCTTTAAGAAACATAACAGTCATCATCCTAGAGTAGTCATCTACAAATAGAATAAAATATTTTTCTCCACTGTAACTTTTCTCACCAATAGGTCCACAAAGGTCAGTATGAACCAATTCCAAAAAATTCTTAGAAGAATGCATTTTTCTCTTAAAGCTAGATTTAGTCATTTTTCCCAATTGACATTGCTTACACATTGCATTCTCAGGTTTCTTTAACTTAGCCAGCCCTCTAACCTTTTTCAATTTACTTATGCTTACAAAGTTATCAAAGTTAACATGATATAGCCTCTTATGCCATAACCAAACATCATTATATTGTGTAAACAATCTTGTCTCTTCAGCTAAGTCTAGATAAAATAAGTTACCTATAGTTTGCTCACCACTTCCAACTAATTCTCCATTGGCATCTAGATCTTTGCTTTCCTATGATGGAATTCAAATCTGTAACCAAAAGTCTCTAGCTATGCAACACTCAATGAGTTATACTTAAGATCATCAACCCAATACACATCATCACATCTAATCTTGTCAGTCAATTGGATTGATCCTTTCACTTTAACTCTACAAGGTGTATCATTACCAAACTTAACATATCCACCCTTACATTGATCTAAGGTTTCAAATTTGTCCTTATCACCAGTCATGTGATGTGAACAACCACTGTTAATGATCCAATGATCACCTTTACTCATATAATAAATTAATGCAGTTTTATCATCATCATCAAAATCATCTTTCATTGCAACATACACAACTTCGATATCATTTTCATCAGATTTATCATATTCACTGTCAGAAGCTTCTTCAACTATATAACAAGATTTCTTACCTTTGTCTTTGTAATCCTTGTACTTATTGTAGTCTCGGTCATCCTTTCTATCTTTGTACTTGTTGTCTCTTCTTTCATCTTTCTCATTCTTATCAAGACATCTAGGAGCAATATGACCAACTTTATTAGAAGAAAAAAATATAATAGGAAGTTTACCTCTAAATTTTCCTTTTTGTCTAGCTAGTCTCCTTTCCATAAGTGCCTCAAGCTCTTCTAGATCATTATCTAAAGTGTCACTATCACTGCTCACACATTTCTTTCCTTTCCTTGATTTGTTGATGACCATCTGTGACTTAAATGTAGATTCAACTGTTTGTGGAGTATAGTTATCAAAACTTGACATCTCAAATGTAGCAAGTCTCCCTACCAAACTTTCCAAAGTCAAATTATTGTTAGGAGTACATCTCAGTTCTTGAATTGTAGATACTCTAATAGAATAAATAGGAAGATAGTTCTCATGATAGTGTTATCATCAATAGTTCCCTTAGCTCCTCTAATAGCATTTACAACTTCCTTTATCCTATCATAATATTGCACTATATTTTCTCCTTGCATTTTTAAATCATCAAAATTACCTCTCAAGCTTTCAGATTTGGCTCTAAGTACATTTGTATCACCTCCATAGATGGTTTGAAAAGCATCCCACATCTGCTTTGCACTTGTGCAGTCCTTGATGTCCTCAAATTCATGATAGTTCAGAGATGATGCAAGTTCCAACATTGCTTGATTATGTTCATGCTTCTCTCTTGATTGTGTAGCATTCAGAACTCTAGTAGGGGCTACATATTCTTGTTCAATATGTTGTCTAGTAGAATCACCAATACAATCCAAGTGAAGTTTCATCAAACTTTTCCATGCAGGAAAGTTGTCCTTGTTAATCTTTGGTCCATCCCTTTTATACATCTTGATCTTTATCTCTAAGTACCTTCAAACTATTTCAAGAGAATGAAGCTCTGATACCAATTGTTAGAATTAATTTAGAATAACTATGAGGGGGGGTGAATCAGTTATCCTCAAGTCCAGATGTGCCCATATAAAACTTTATACCACTTCAACAACTCAGATCTGCTCAACAGCAATAAACAAAATATAAAGTGTGCAATTTACTGTACTAATGAAATAAGCTTATAGAAACTTAACAGTAAAACACAACATAAAACATTCACACATTTTTACACCATGATTTAATGTGGAAACCCAATATGGGAAAAACCACCAGTAACATGCTACCAAAATTTCACCCTTCTAAAGTGATGCCCTATTAGGAGCCAACCCTGTTAAAGGTTACAAAACACACTGTCAAATGTGACCTAGTTAAAGGATTTAATCACCCTATCAGGAGTGGCATTGTTAGAGGACTTAGAACATTCCAATATAAATGTCACCTTGTTCAAAGAATTTATACAATGACTATTAGGTCAACCTAGTTAAAGGATTTAAACTGATACAATGGTTAAAAAGTAATCAACAGGTGCGATTTGATACATACAACTTACTTTGCAAATCCAGATCCAATTTCAATTCTAATAATAATTCATTGAGTGGCCTCCATTTTCATCTCAAACTTTAGATCTACTTGGAAATCCATCAAACAATCTCTCCCTACTTCTCTGCTCAGCCTTCTCTACTAGGTTTTTCCAATCAGTCAATTAACCATGCAATACTCATGCATACAACTTCTCCTTACACTTGGATACAAAACAATAACCTCATTAGGTTATGTTATACCTCTTCATCTAGGTCAAATAGATCTTTTTCCTCTTAATCAAGATCATAGATCTTAGGTTAGGTCATATCCAATGGATCTTTCCATCATTACATTTAATTTACTTCTCCAATACAGTCATTAATTAAACATTGAATCCATGTGCTAATAACGGTTTCCTGTGCATTAAATGAGTATGGACCAATCTTAATTAACAATACATATCCCAATAAAATCAACTATGGTGACTAGAGATCTCAAATCTTATCAATTACTAAAATACTGCTGCTCAGCTTTCTCTCTCCCTTGGCATTTCACTGGCACTTGGCATCATATTTTCTTTGCTCGGCATCACCTTTCACTTTTCTCAGCATCAACTTTTCTTTTCTTAGCATCGACCTTCCAGTGAATTGTTAGTGAAAGATAAACAACATATCACTTTTCCACAGTGCCAAATGATCAAGTACCCTGGTGTATACTCATAACTCAACCATTTCCTCGGTCTTCTTGTTATCCTATTCTTGAAATCTTCACCAATCAATAGATATGGTACTCAAACATACAACAATAGTCTCACCAGTTAAGGTTTTACATCAATGAAAAAATAACAATTGTCTACATTATAGCAATCTTTCCAAAAATTACCCATTCAAGTACTAATCCACCATTACAATACTCAAAAGTTTCAAAATTTTGTTTATCACCGGTCATGTGGTGGGGTGAAGTCACTATCTATAATCCAGACATCATTCTTTTTAACCTTAGATATGAGTGCAGTCTCTACATACCTTTCTTCTTCGTTTGAATCATCCTTCATGGCTACAAATACCATCTCAATATCTTCATCAGATTCGGTGTCAGTCTCTCTAGCTATGTTCTTAGCTAGGTAACAAGTTTTCTTCCCTTTATCCTTGCGGTCTCGGGTATCTCTTATGTCAGACTATCGATTGCTTCAGTAATCTTTATTATCATTTCTATCAAACTTCTTTTCATATGATCTGTCATTACTTCTTTTATCTTTTCTTTTGTTAAGACCTATAGCAACAAAGTGTCCAATCTCTTTACAATTTAAACATACAAGTGGTAATTTACCTTTGTATCTACCTTTGCCTCTGCGATCTTCTAGCCATTAGTGCTTCAATCTCATCAAGATCTTGATCTATCATTTCTCATAGTGTTTTTATGACTTGACTCACTAATTTTCAAAGAAGATTTGAATGTAGACTCAATAGATGGTAAGACATTGTTATCAAAGTTATTCATCTCAAATGAAATCAGTCTACCAACCAAACTATCTAGACTGACATTATTGTTTTCTACTTCTCACATTTCTTGTATAGCAGATACTCTAATAGTATATACATGTTGTAAGGTTCTTAGGATTTTACTTACCACTGTCTCCTCTTCAAGTATGCCTCCAACTCCTCATATAGCATTGTCTACCTCTTTTTATTCTACAGTTATACTGAGTGATATTTTCTCCTTCTCTCATTCTTAGGTCATCAAATTTACCTCTTAGGCTTTATTCCTTAGCTCTTAGTACATTAGAATCTCCTCCATTTACCATCTTCAATTTATCCCAAATTTTCTTTCCAGAGTTACAGGTTTTGACATCTTCAAATTAAGCATTAGAGAGTGAGGAAGCAAGTTCTATCATCATAGAATTATCCTCATGATTTTCTCTTAATTTCTCAAGTATGTGAGGTCTTGTCGGAAACACATATTCAACCTGGGCACATCTCATTTTCTCATCTTGTGATCTTTTTCTTGAGTTTTTAAACTCCCTTTCTAAGCACACAAGCTCTAATACCAATTGTTAGAATAACTGAGGGGGAGTGAATCAATGGCCTCAAAAATATTCTAATAAATTAACCCAAAAAATTATTACCACAATTATAAGCCTATAGTTATCTTCAGTCCTACAAGATGAATGCCTTTAGATAATCTCAACAAATAACTACTGCTCAAAGATCACCGTTAAAATTTATTCTTAGTATTTACCAATTAATAGTCTTTCATTTACTGAAATGCAGCAAATTACTTGGTGTATACCGATCAATCCATATTAGTTATGTGTAATGAAAAACACTAAAGTAATGACTCATAAACAAATTGACACATGGTTTTTTAACGTGGAAACCCTATTAAGGGGAAACCCACTTGGGACCAGTAACCCAAAATTTTCACTCTTCTAAAGTGAGCTTGGTGAAGAGCCAACCCTATTAAAGGTTACAAACACACTTTTAGGTGTGATCTTGTTAGAGGATTTAAATAGAATAGTTTGTCACTTGATATGTGGGATCTCTATGCTACATTTTATGAACAAACCCTGTATAGTTTTTCACTTGGTATCTGGAATCTCTATGCTATCTTCATCACCAAACCTTTTGATACTCCTTAGGATGTATCTCAATATATAAAGGATTGTTAAGTCCTACTCAACTAAGATACTTTATGATCCAATGGTTAAATTGAAACAGTAAATGATCTATTCACATATGCAACTATACTTTGTAGATTTTTAGATCTGTTGTAAGTTCATAATACCTTTCTGATCAATGTCTCCTTTCAATACCCTTGCTCCACTTCTTTCTACTCAGTGATGTTGTGCTTCTCTATTTCTCGATGTCTGCATAATTAGCTCTGTTCTTCAGCTTGATTGATCAGGGATAATTGAAGTCTTCCTTCATTAGTTTCTCTCCAACGTCTTCTTTCTCTATTCACCCCTAATTCATAATGAATTAGGTTGTCTCTTTATCAACATGATTTCACCATCTCTTAGTTCTTAACTTTCTTGTTCTTAGTGAGATCTGCAATTCTAGCCAATATTTCTTTAAATGTTTACTTAAGTTTTATCTTGTATATTTCTCGTTGACAACTAGAATAAAACAACTTTAAATCTTTCTCTTATCTCTAGCTTTAACTTGTCAATTTAAACAATATTAAAAACTAGTTAACTCCTTCTTTAGCTCTTTTTAGCTAATTCTTTTTTCATTTCTGAACTTCAGTTATTTTTGGTGTTTAACTCTTTGTTAGCTTCAGTCACACTTCAATTCTCCTTGGGAATCTCCGTCGTGGTTATCTGTCCGTCGGGTAACACTGCGATTTTTGGCGTTGATAATGCTTGTCATTTTGCTTGTTGGTAATGGTTGTGATTCTTCTCATCAATAATGCTTGCTCGGTTATCACTATGAGTTTCCTTTCAAGTTTTTTGTCCATCATGGTGCACTGCCCATCGGTGTTTGTAGTCACTTAACTCAGATTCAACTCGGTAAAACAAACTACAACAACAACCAAATGACCAATAACTTCAATAAATCAATCATCAACTTCAATAAATAGTAAATATCATACATAAAGAACATACAACACATATGCCACCAAATTTAATGCAGAAACACAATTTGCAAAAAACCTTTGTGGGAATTGTCACCCACAAATGAAAATACTCTTCTGAATAATACTCGGTTAAAAGCCAATCCTGTTAAATATTACAATGCACTTTGTCATATGTGACGCTATTATGGGATTTACTTTAGACCTATTAATATCTTCACCCTGTAAGGAGTGGCCTGGTTAGAGGGCTTTGAACACTCTTTTATAATTTCACCTTTCAAAAAGATTTTACAATAAGACTATTAAGTCGACTTGGTTAAGAGATTTACCTGTTACAAATGTAAATAAGAAACAATATATAATTTCATCTGCTAAACTACAACTACCTCTTGCTTAATCAAATCCCTTATGCACTCTTTGACTACTGCCATCAATACTTCATCTATCTCATCTTTAGGCTCAAATGTACACCTTTTTTCTCTTCACTGGTTCACTTGGTAGCACTTCGACACTTCATCTTACCAGCCCCTGTGTTATTTGAATTCATCCTTTAAATAGAATTTGTTTTTGCCTCTTAATCTCTTTGATTAGGTTTTCCTTCAATCACTCCCAGCCAGATCAATGTTTTGAATTGATTCAATGAATTTGATACTCGGTGAACCGCTTTAGCATCACCTTGAAACTTGCACTTTTCTTGGAAGTAAAACCATCACTTTTTCAATCTACAACAAAGATCTTTACCTTGAATTTTCCTATGCATAAATCTTGTAACTAACTTTTTCTTCATCCTTGGAATCTTCCAGATCACTCTGGCTCACCATTAAATGTGTTCTTATCCTTGTTTCTAACAATTGTTCCACTTGGTAACTAAATCTTGGCTCGATAACTAACATGCACTACTCAGTACCTCAATGTCTTAGTGTCTTAACTGACTTACACAACCCTTTACTGATAGAATTCTTTCTACTTTATAAATTAACTATTTAGCTTACCAAGTTTGCGATCTTCTTGACCGACTTGATAAATTGGAAAACAATTATCTCAATAGTACCTTATCATTGTCTAATCTTGATTAACTTCTCAATTAAATCAACTCTGAAAGTTATGACAATTCAATATGAACAAGAAATCAATTGGTTGACATCAATGAAAAAATAACAACTGGTCTTATCCTTTCTATAATTTTGTATACCTCTAATCTTGGTCTTCATCATCATCTTCGTCACTTGAGTAAAATGCACAAAAGAGGAGGCGAGTTGAGATGGGAGGAGGGAGAGTTGTAGGTGGACTTTGTATGGTGAGGGGTCCTACTAGGGGTGGTGGTGGTGGAGTTAGGATGAGAAGTGGATGAGTATGGATGAGAGGTGGAGAGATAGGTGGTAGATTCCTTCCCCGGGCTATGGTTTTAGATTGGTTTCAAAGGGTGCAGCGAGCATCTAGACAGATACAGGCACCTCAAGTTTGACATGTTCCTATTCCATAGGTTCCAATTGTCTCTCAGGCACCAACACCACTTACTCAAGTGGTTAGGACCTTATAGGCTAGAGTGGTATATATGTGTAGCTTGATGGATTAGTTTTCTAATATGATTCATAGTTTCATGGCTTCCATGTCATAGAGACCTAGTTTAGCCAGTACTAGTCAGGCTCCTGAGTCACATCCAAGCATGACATATGGAATAGATGATATAGGTGGTGTATATTTTAAAGGTGGTGTATATTTTAAAGGTGGTGTAGATGATACATGTGTTACAAATGGTTCTCCTAGTTGAGATTTTTATTTATTTCACCTTTATGTGATTTATGTACCACTATGTATCTCATTTGATCAATACTTTGATATATGTACATTTGATAAACTTTGGTGAACATGTGATTATCTCTGTGATAAAATCACTCTTATTGATTTGATATTATCTTTATAATTTCATCAGATGTTTAACTTTTTATTTTTATGATATATATGGATGTAGTTGTAGATGGTCAAGATGCATTTATTTTATGTGTGATAGATGGATGTCTTATATATGACATAGTTTTAAATGAATGCATAATGTATGATGATGTTTTACTTTAATGATTAATACTTAATGTGAAATTATTTTATTGATGTATATATATGCACCTATGTGATATATAATGTACTAGATGGACTTAATTAATTCTAAATTATCTTTTGCAATGATAAATGTACTTGATTAAATATTTAGTTAATGCATTTGAATGATTTTTCATAATAAGGATATGAGCTAGTGATATGTTACTTAAAGATGAAAAATAAATGATTTTTAAATAATGTCATGCATTTTATGTTACATTCAATGCACCTAGATGAATGAATGAATTGATGTAATTAATGAATTAAGATTAATGATCTTAATATACTTAATGATTTAATGATTAAAGATAAATGTATGATATGAAATATTTTTGATGAAAGTCCAACATACTCATTTAAAATAAAATTTTGATGATGTCAATCTTGATGAAATCACCTCCTAATTAAAGAAATCCCTTATGCAAAATAATCTATATGAATGCAGCTAATTGTCACTTTTTGAAAAGAATGCTTTTATTTTTCATCATTGAGCTTTTGTGGGTCACTAGAAAGTAAAAACAGTACTATTTAGATTTCCAAACCATGGTGATATGAATACTTCCTTCCTTATATTTACATCATGAAATAGGTACAACCCCTTAGTGTTTAGATTTCCAAACCTGGGGAGTATGAATACTACTTTCATCGGTTTCAATGTTGCAAGTGGATTTTGACATTAATATAGGAGAAATCTAAATGGCCAAGGTATCTTTTTGTGTAAAAAAAAAAAAAGAAATGATCCCCTCCATATGAAAATGTCCTTGATGATTCTTTGATGATCATGTCCTTAGGCAATTTCACATACTTCAATGAATCAACCTTACAAGAAATCACATAGAAATCAAGAAAAATTGCCACGCTTTATCATTGCTAATCTAGTTGAAACATCATTGATTGGATAAAAAGGCATGACTCAGAAATACATTAATATATCAAAACCATAGTTCTATTATTGTTGTATCCATATTTTAAATAGAACTTCATCCATTTTGATCTTTGGGTTTATTTTTAATCTTCATAAAGATAATTCAAGTTGAGGTCAAAGATCAATGTATCCATTACTTAGGTTCAAGATCAAATGTGAATCAGAAATTGATATAGATCAAAGCTTTAAGTGTCAATTTTTTGGTTTGATGCATTGATTTGTGTGAGTTGATGTCTACTTGATGAACTAATTTATTTTTTGTATTAGTGCCCCTGATTTAATTCAATAATGAGGTTTGAATTAGACAAACTTCAGACCCTTGGATATGTAGATGTAGCTCTGAAAATTTATTATGACCATGTACAAATGATGGAAAAATGCAAGGATATATAGAAGGGTAATGGAAACATGTAGATGGAAAATGCAACTAGGCATGACTTAAGGGTAAAATGGCATCTATTTACTAGGTTTTCACCATTTGAATTTATTGCACCTTTTCTCTTGATTTTTTTTTCTTTTTGGATATTACCAAGGTGCATGTTTGCCAAGTTTTCACCAACATAAAAAAAATTCATGCTCCATATTTGAATTTTTTTTTCTTTCTTCATGCTCAATTTTCCACTATTTTTGGATTTTTTGGAACTCTTTTTACGATACAACAAGTGATGCTCACTCATCAGATACACTTTTATCCCATATATTTTCATTTTATTTAGGTATAAAACCTCTTCAAGTGGATGTTATTGATAGGTTCTTGCATTTCTTCTCCATCACAATTGGCCAACTTATATGTCGCTATTGCAAAGAAAGATGTGATAATGAAAGGTCCTAGCCAGTTTTTTTCCCATTTCCCTTCTTTTATCTATCTTCTTGATTATTAGGGTTCTCTCTGAACACTAAGTCACCAATTTGAAATGCTCAAGGTTTTATTTTCTTTTTGTAATTCATGGACATTATGTTTTGGTAAACCTTTAGATGTCCATATGCTTGTGTTTGGTGTTCCTCCAGTAACTCAAGTCATTGGATTCTAGCATCTCTATAATATTCATCTGTCACTAACCCATGTAAGGAGACTCTTAAGGACAGAATCTCAACTTATAAAGGTAAAAAAACCTTTTCTCCATAAACCAATGAAAAATGTGTCACTCTAGTTGGTGTTCTTATGCTTGTTCTGTATTCCCATAATGTCATGTTAAATTGTACATTTCAATACCTTCCTAAGTTGTCAACTATTCTCTTTAAAATCTTAATGATAATCTTGTTTTTTGCTTCTGCTTGACCATTCCCTTGAGGACAATAAATTGAAGAAGAATGATGGGTGATGTGAAACTTTGCACATAGTTCATGAACATCCTTATTTTTGAACTATCTTTCATTATCAGTTATTATAGCATGCAGAATACCATATCTACTAATTATGTGGTTCAAGATGAACATTGAAATTTGTTTTCCTATTGCCACTAACAAAGGAACATCTTATACCCATTTGGTGAAATTGTCTATTGCAGCTATGATGTGCTTTTGATCATTAGATGAATGTAGGTAAATCATCCCAAATAAATAAATCCCACATTTATAGAAGGGCAAAGGTGTGGTCATTTGGTGTAAACCTTGTGCCAATACATGAATCATAATTCCATCATATTTTTATTTTTGACATACTTTCACAAAATAGTAAGAATCTTTCTCCATAGTTGGCCAATAATACCCACTCAAAGGTTCTTCTTATCTAAGTTTAAACTAATTGAATGAGATCCACAGATTCCCTCATGAAAGTTTTTTAAATAAATTTTTGATTCCAAATTCTCTAGACACCTATGCAGTGTTCTATTAAGACTCTTACGATACAATGTGTCTGAAATGATGGTATAATGGGAATCTTGGCATATAAAATTTCTTGTTTGGTTTTGGGATTAGTCCAAGGGTAAATTTTGGTCCTTTAAATAGGTATAAATGGTTCCATACCATGAGGAGTCATTTCCAACTAGTAATCAAATGATCTCAGATTTGAGAAGGTCAAACGCAGGTTTCACCAACTTTTCCACCAATAATTTGTATCTAGCACTTTGCTTGGTATTTGTAAAATAGAAGCTAAAGTCACCATGGAATTTGCTTCTATGTTCTTTTATCTTGGAATTTTCTCAAGATTTATCAAGGGAAAGTACTTTTTCCAATCATCTATCATTCTCTTGTAAGGCATTAACTTGTCATCTTAAATCTGGTAGTCAAAATTGACCTGATTTATCACAAGTTGAGAGTCACCATAATCTTTTAATTCTATCACTTTCCATTCCAAGGACATTTTAATACCTATAACCAAAGCGTCATACTTTGAAATATTATATGTGCATGGAAAGAGAACTTTATATAATTTTGGAATAGTATATCCATACCATTTAATCAATAGAATCCCTACCACTAGGCCATGTTGTGTGTAGGATCCATTGAAGTAAATGTTCCATTCTTTGGTCTCAACGTTCATTATTTCTACATATAGGATTTCTACTTAGATTTGTTGACACTTAATTAGAGTATCCTCTGCCAACTAATCAACTATGACTTGTCCTTTTATTTATTTTCTATCCACATATTCAATGTCAAACTCACTCAACACCATGACCCATTTTGCAAATCTACCTGTTAGAGTTGTCTTGCAGGTATTTTAAAGGGCCAACCTTAGCTATGATCTTAATTTTATGTGCCAACATGTAGTGACATAGTTTTTGTGAAGAAAAAACTACTGCTAGACATGCCCTTTCAATGAAACTATAATTTAGCTCATACTTAAACAAGGTTCTACTAAGGTAATATATTTCCTTTTCTTTTCTATTTTCATCTTCTTAAGACAATAACACACCTAAGGAGTGATTTTTTTCTTAAATGTATAGGAGTTCTTTTCAATTAGGATTGCACCCTCAATGCAAAGTTAAGAACCTTGCAATCCTTTTGAAACATGGAAACATTCTCACTAGTGGAAATGAGAATGAATCTCGAAATCATTGGTCGAATTCCTCCCTTAATGCTCACCTAAAACTAACTTCGATTGGAAAAGGGTTAAAAGGATATACTTGTAAAATTGAAATACTACACTAACAGGTGATGCACCAATGATTACTTGCAGCAAACCTCACATTAATTTCCACAAAAAACTTAAGAGCACAACAAACGTAGACAATACCTACAAAAATGACTCTATGAAATGCCTTTGAATCAATATTAATAGAGGAAAACACTTATGTTTCCACAATTTGAATATTGAATTTAAACATAGTCATAAATCTGCACACAGGGTTATCATACTCTGCATTATAATTAAAGGAATATTAAACAAATAAAGGCTATAAACACAATACTTGAATTAGATAACTCACAATAAAAGATGAACACAGAAAAATAAGTGGAAGGAACATTGTCTATGTATATAAATCTCTAAAATCTACATAGAATGCTCTGATATAATGATGGCTAATTTTACAAAAATGTAAAAATGGCAAAAAGAATTAAGCCCTAATGAGTGAGCCTAATACGAAAGATATAGACCCACAATCATCAAAGGTTGGATAGATGAGAAAAACAAGGAGGAAGAGGGGTCAAACTGATGGAAATATGTAGTTGACTACCTCAAGACTCTCCTAGGCCCAAGTCAAACTCATGTGGAACTCCAAATCAATTAAAATAACATTATAACTACCCCAAAATCATGCAAAAACTCTGGGGTTAGATGAAATTGAAAATCCCTCCAAAATAGGGGTGCAACCGCAAAAAACTAAAGTAAAATTTCTCTAGGAAGCCATGTCCAACTGAAAATAAGCTCAAGACCCTCTAGAACTACTGCAAAACTTAAAAAATCCCTCTAGATACCCACCAAGTGCTGGAAATTTTTTTAAAAAAAATGCCTCCTCTGATATATCAACCCATGTAAAAAAATGAAAAGCCCTCTCTCACTATTAATAGATGTGATTGAAAATATCAACTCTCCATGCAAATAATTAGACTTCAAGATGAAAATCCTCCCCTCATGTCTTTAAGGTCTAATATGACCATGCAATTTTTCTAAAAACTTTTTAATTATATTATTATTTTTATTTAATCTATTTACTATTTAATAAATAATTAATATCATTATTTAATAAATATTAAAAATATTAAAAACATGTAAAAATAATAATAGTAAATAAAATTATCACAGTAAATAAATCTCATCAAAATTACTAAGTCAAAGACTTAGTCAATGGGTCTATTAGAGCTTGGAACCCTAATTTGAACTTAATTGCATATGTCTTTCTTCTTGAAAATTCCTCCTCTCGCTGTCAGCACCTGCTCCTAGGGTTCCACTGTGGATTTCCTATTGAAGCTTTTCATAATGATACATGAACCAAATTTTCAGTTTTCTTCATACAGGTACATGCCACCATTATTTTGTGGATTTCCTCTATAACTATTAAATTGGCCATGACATTGTTGTGTGTTTTCTACAAGTAGTGAGGGTTTCCTGTATATCTGGCTCTTTATTCTTTGCAACCTGAATATATATGGTAAATACCATTGTATCCCGCATATGTATTTGTTAAATTCCACACATTGGAAACTTTGTAGTTTTATTTTACCATTCTAAGTATGGCTTGAAAAGAAGGATTTTCTATTCATATTTCCTAATGCTCATGCATCATGTATAAAATAATTTGTAGACTTTGAAGAATAGAGAGGGTTTTCTTTATTGATCTGGGTTTTTATATGCAATATCAAAACTAACCTCATTATTCATATCACCAAGATAAAGAAATTATTCATGATGATTTTACTAAGTCAAACATCTAACACAAGTAGTATTCATATTATCATGGTTGCCTAAGTACCAGTGATAATTGTACGTACTTGTATCTAAGAAAAGTGATATTCATACTAACATTATCGCATGAGTATTAGTATTGGTTGTATCAAAGTTGGTCCACTAGAGATCAATGATGAAATAAGAAATAAATGAAAGACAAGGATGGAAGTTGCATTGCATGCTAGGAGGTTGATTTCATTCTAGAGGTCATTTGCATTGCATCTTATGAACATGTGGTAAGGAAGGGCTTTAATAACATCAATCTAAGGAGGGAGAAACAAATATAATCACATTTCAACATGATATTATTTCTCTTATGATTGAGTATTTTAATCACTAAAATAAATAGAATCATTTGCATAATCATGTAAAGTGCATATCCATTTGCATTTCATTAAGTATCATTAAAATCATACATGTGCATCCATAACATTAATCTAAAATCACATATATGCATCAAAAAGATCCAAAAATAAAATGCATCCATACATTTGCATTCACAACATCAAGAAATAAAATAATGTGATCAAAGCATAATCATAACCATCTCATATCATAATGCACCCACATAGAATTGCATCTCATATCATAAGCATGTAAAAATATTGAAGTGACAAAGATAAAATGATATCAAAGCAAGAGAATGTCATCATATATCAAAATGTCCTTGGGATACATCATACAAGTCTGTCAAAATGGTGTTATATCAACAAAGTATCTAGATCATCATTAAAGAAACAAAGATCAGTGGTACTCATGACTGACTACCAACATCATCCCTAGGAGGTCCTAGTGGAGCCACATCAGTTCGAATTGGAGCCAATACACCATGTGACTATGTCACTGCCTATGAAAAAGGTGTGACTCTAGTAGTAGGATCTCGCACTATTGCCAAATAATTTTCCTAGTAATAGGAGGCTTGACTGCGCTATAAGGAAAAATATCTCTTTGATCTTTCTAAGAATCTATCTTTGCTTGCTAGTTATGCCTATAACATAGCTATTTGAGTCTTTAGCTGACCTCTCTCCCTTTGCAAATGATAAATTAGAGAAACATCACCAGTCCCCTATGGAGGTGCACCTGTCTATGTAGGAATCACTATACCTATACCTCTCTGAAGAGGAGGACGTGTATGTACACCTGTTAGACCTATAAAATTCTATGGGGGTACACATATATACTAACCTATCTGAATACCAGACTGCACACCTATAGTAACTGGCCTGGTAACCCTCGATTGTGTGGGCACCTGTGTAAATGGATGCAATTGTGATGAAAAGAGCACACTCAAAGAAGAGGACATCTCTGTCGAAGATAATCCCTATGTTGTAGAAGGTATCTAAGATGCACTATGAATCTGAGCAGAAGACAAAATAGGAGGTACCTAAGAGGAAAAGAACCCTATGGACAAGAAGGAATAGGGGATGCATATGGTTGTGTAGGATGTGTGAATCTCATTCTAACTGGTCTCTACTGACCACCCTGATCTCTTCCATCCCTACCATTGTTGTCATCACCCCTTTTACTAGAATGTCTATTTTTAGGTACTCTCACTGCTCAACCACCCCTATCATCATCACCACCACCATCTCCAGGATCTACAATGGCAGGTATCAGCTCATTAGGAGAAGTCAACTATGGAAATGGGTGTTGCACGAAGTACTGAGATTAGTCACTCATCATCCCCGCATCTATGATATTAGGAGAATAATCCCACTAAATAAGTACCAAGAATTGATGCTCATGAAATGTTGTGTCATACCTTAACCACGGTCCCCATTGCAACTCCTCATCTCTAGTCTGTGCATAAGTTGCAACTCCCTGTGGCATCAACTATGCCATACCAAATTGTCACTAGTAAGCCATGTTACCTAGCTAGGGTTGCACCATATATCCATCATACATATATACATAAGGCTCATCTTGCTATCAATACTGCACAATAACTGACCATGTAACTAGGATGTGCACCCAGACCCAAATCTATAAAAGAACTAATCCTATAAACATTGATCTATCCTATCGATAGACCACCTGATGTAAATCATGATATAAATGGGTGCAGAGACAGGTACCCAGAGCCATCCTCCTTGGATTTTGAAGCAAATCCTCCAAAATTCTTCACCAGCCGAAAGAAAACCCATGTGCACTCTAATCAAGAACAAGAAAACCACTTATCAAACTAGCCAACACTACAGGCAGGGTCGCATGCTGCCTCTCCATTCACTCCCATGTAATATGTCTATCAATGATTAGTAGATCCTAGAATACTTGCATTATTTTTTCTATGTAGGGATATCTAGTAGAAGGTATTATGCTTCAAATGCCATCTCTTGATTAATGTGGTCAATAGTCCCATATTGATCTGATACTCAGGCATATCAAGAAAACAACCTAGACCGCAGTGTGCTAGTTCTCTCCCATCTGTCGCCAACAGGGTATCAATCATTGAAAAGACACGAGGATATGGACCTCACATCAATAGGGTACCTTTATCAATCTACAAGTGAAAATATAGGTGCAAGTAAGATATATGGGGCAAACAGAAAAACATAACTATGCAAACTCAATAGATAATGATCCTAAATAGTTCAGTATAGTCATCACAATTAGAAGCTAGAATTTTTGGAGGCAAAAAGATCTATGTTTATCCCACTATATTGAAAATGATGAAACAGTAACCCCAAACAAAATTTTAACTAGAAACAACATTCTTCCTATGAAACAATGTTTTAATCCTTGGAAATGACACTTTAAACCAGAGATGATGTTTCATCCTCCAGAAATGATATTTTGAAACCCTCAAACAACATTTCACCAGACACAACCCTTGGATAGCGGGAAACAATAATTTTCTAATAGGAAACAACGTTTCACATCAAAGAAGAAACATAAAATTGTTTACCAAAAATTACATGGAATTTATTGGGGATGACCTTCTACACCAGAAATGACCTTCTACAAACCCTAAGTGACATTTGGTTTGCAATAGCTATAAATTCAAATTTTCAATGCATTAATGAGCATTAATGAAAAAATTAACAAGAGGGCATCGAATACATACCATGATAGGATAGTGGGCAGGTCTTTGATGTCGCCTGACAATATTGAAATGGTGTGTCTCCACTGGGATCAACATTTTCTCACTCTGAGCTCTCAAATTTTCTCACAGTGAATAGTGAAAATGAATAGTAAATTTGGATTTTTTCACTGAAGGAAAGTTGTTGGGTCCTATTGTTTCAAAGAGGGGTACTACCATAGACCCTAAGAGAGTAATTTTTATACTTTCATTGTCACTTCCTTCTGATAAAAAGGGCTTGCAAAGATTTCTTGGAAGGGTTAACTTCCTCAAAAGATTTATTCCCAATGTTGCACTATCTTGAAGCCAATGACAACTATGTTAAAAAAGAATGAAAATTTTTCTTGGATTAAATAAGGTAAGTAGAGTTTTGAAGAGATAAAAGAGGCAATTAAAAGTTCCCCTACATTAGTCAACCATTTTTATAAGTATTTTGTTTTGTATGCCTTTGGGGATGATGATTCCATTTCAGCAATGTTGGTACAACAAAATTAAGAGGGGAAAGAACAAACTATCTCATTTTCTAGTCAAGGACTAGCAGGCTATGAACAATGGTATACATTTATTGAGAGACATGTCCTCATTATCATAAGAATCCAAAATAATTTCAAGCCCTTGATTTTAATTAATATAATTCATCTTATGGTTTCTCATCTGAGCATTAAAGAGTTCTTATTAAACAAGAACCTAAATGATAAGAGATCTAACTGGGTAACAAAAGTAATGGAGTATGGCATCTAAATTAAGACAACCATGATTGTAAGAGGCAAAGGCATGTGTGATAATTTTACTTCTAGTAAATAGGAGAGCCATTACGATGGGAATAATATTGTACTTACGAATGAAGATGCAAGTCAGAGTGTTGTACCATTAAATACAACAAGTTGGGATCAACAAATAAGACATTATTTGCACACTGGTGAGTTCCCTCAAGGCTTAAACATCACAAAGAGAAGGTGTTTCAAACTTCAAGCTATTCCTTTTGTTATTATTAATGATATTATTTATAGAAGAGATTAAAATGGAGTGATTTTGAGATGTATTGAGATACATCAGATTAATAAGAGAAGTTTTATAATGGACTAGCAAGTGGTAATTTTTCTCCTAGAGCAACAAAATTAAAAATTAAAAGAGTTGGATATTATTGGCCCAACCTGTATAAATATGCATTTTCATGGGTGAGAAGCTATAAAAACAATGTTCACTTTTTGTTGATAAGCAGCGTTTGAGAACCTTACCCTTGCAGCCTGCTCAGATTGAATAACCATTTATGAAATGGGGACTTGATTTTATCAGTCCAATCAATCCACCTTCTAGTTCAGGATACAAGTTTATACTTACAACCACTGATTATTTTACCAAATGGAATGAATTTGTGACATTGAAGGAGACAAATGAGAATTCAGTTTTAAACCTCTATGAAGATCTAGTTGCATGTTTTGGTGTACGTGATTCAATTGTTTCAAATAATGCATTGGCCTTTGTAGACTGAAGAGTAACATATTGGGATTTGAATTAGAGTATTTTTATTAGTACCTCATTCATTTATGACCCATAGGGTAATGGAAAACCTGAATCGACCAACAAAAATCAGATTTACATCATCAAGAGGACTATGGAGGACAATTATTGAGCTTGGAACAACAAGCTCAAGATGACTATGTACGTTGACAGAATTACCCCAAAGTGTTCAATAGGTAATTAACCATTCACTCTTGTTTATGGAAAGAAATCTAGACTTCCAATTTTAGTTGAATTGCAAACTTTAAGTTTTATCAAAGAATTGTTGTTGTTAGAAGAAGAGCCAATGCAGGTTAGATTGGAAGAGTTGATTGAACGTGAAGAAACCAAAAAACAAGCATTTTGTGGTTTGGAAAATACCATGAACAATTCAAGAATACATTTGATAGGAAAGGTGTCCCAAGAGTATTTAATGAAGGAAATAGTGCTTAAATGGGATGAGTTGAAGAGTAGGCCTAGAACAAAGAGCCAAATTTGACACCATCTAGAGTGACCCATTTGTGATTTCAGAATGCAAAGTGCATAATGCCTTTTAGATTTCAACTACAGAAGGAGAATAATTTTCTATCCCTATTAATGAGATACACATCAAACACTACTTTGGAGGTATTTTTCAGTTTTAGAAATAAGTGCTCCGACACATAGATAGTTTGCTTTTGATTTGTTGTAGTTAGTCCTTATGTTATTGTGATGATTAATTGAAGGAAGCATATATCATAGATAATAAAGAACCCCTCAAGTTACGCTTTTATAAACAATGCATAGTTCATCAAGGTGATTATGGCAATAAAAGAAGGTAATTTTTTAGTTTCAGTTAGTAGTTTAGAGTTATCTGGTTTCAGTGTGGTATAATGAAACAAAAATAGAGATATCAACTATACAATAGAGGCCTAAGCATCATACCAATCACATGAGGCATGGATACTTTCTTCTACCTGTCATCATAAGTATCATGCTTATGTAATGAAGTACAATCAACATCAATGTTCATGTTTCATTTTACTAGTAGGTTTATTTTCAGTTTAGTTTTTGAACAACATCATATTGGTATGAGTCATTGATCATCACATAAGACATGGATTGTAATCCATTGCCCAATATCATAACCAATGGATCATATGATCATGGTGAAGTACAATTTTTTTTTTTAGGTTCTAGTTTGTTTTCTCCAAGTGCTTTGATGCATAGGTTTTCAGTTTTGAAGCGTGTTTAGTTTCATTTCTATTTTGGTTTGGAGGAGTTTTAGTTTTCTTATTTTTGGAGAGTAATTTGACTCATATGCATAGTGGAATGCACAAGTCTACTGGCTCCATTCTGTTTAGCAGGAAAACACCCCTAAGAGGTTGCAAAAAATGTTACCAATTTACTCTACATACTTAAATTGTTTAAAGATACCTTAGGTTCATGTTCTGTTGTGAAAGGGGTAAATGTAGTTTCATTCTATTTTCTTATTGCAATTGTTGAAGAAAAGAAAATTTTCCACTTTGATAATATTATGTGGTAAAATGAGAAAAAAAAATACAGCTCTCTGTCCTATATTTTCAAAATAGAGAAGAAGAGAAAAATAAACATTTTTTATTCATTCCATATGCAAATGGTTTACAAATGTAAATTAATTTACAAGAAAACTTAGAAAAGGAACTGAATATGCATTGATTACAAGATATGTTTCCATATCCTGCCCATTTAAATAAAGGGAAGTACAATGCATAAAAATATTCTGCACAAGAAGTGGTTACTATGAAAACCAAACTGAAAGGTATTTCAGAATGAATAGAAGACAAGAGGAAGAGTAGGGAGGAGATCCTCCATTGTCAGATAATGGAGTAATTTTGTGTTGAAAGAGAGCCCAGGTCCCGCATCCTTGAAGTGCACCTACAATATAGTAGGAAAAAAGGGGAGTCATTTCTCAGAATTGAGCAATGAAAGATCTCATAGCATACCCCTATTTTTGCCTACTATACATCCAAAAATATGCAAAGAAAAGAAGGAAAAAAAGTTCAAACACATGTTTTCATACTAATTTTTCATTAGTATACAAGGAAACAAATTTTGAACCATTGTTTACATGATCACCGAGTGATAGAATTCAGACAAGTGCAAAGCTCACCAAAATAGTCAAGTGCAATGGTATTCAAAAATGTCTTAACATGGTGAACACCAAATAACACTATCACTGACAGACAGTTTATAGAGTAAACCTAGAGCATAGTTCAGAGTCATCACCAACCATAGACTATAGAGCATACCAAGAACCAGAATACCAAGGGATATTTTTATTCCCAAGAAAAGTGGACCTCAATCTCCACGTCATCTAAAGCAGTTTAGTTTTAAATTAGATTTATGCTTAGCTATAAAACCATTTCTTGAGGATCAAGTAAAGAATATGTAACTGATTATAAACATGCAAAATAGGAGATCAAGTTCAAGTTGTAAACCTTAGATTAGAGTTTTTATTGTAAAGCGTGAAACCTAATTAGGTCAATACATTGAATAAATAGATATAGTAATCAATCAAGAAAAAGATGATTGTAGCTGTAGAAGACATCTATGGATAAGAAAAAGAGTTTCATGTAGAAGGAAACAAAAGAAAGAATTCAATTATGAAGAAATAAGATTCAAGGCTACCAATAATAACAGAGGTATTACCCATTACTATAGGTGATACATACATTATGTGAACTTTAAGGATCTGTAATAAGAAATTCAAGATTGCATACCATCAGGCCATAAGTATTTTTGACTACTCTCTAACAATTGTAGAAAATAGAAGAAATCCTTTAAGAAGGTGGACTTAACTATCTTATTGCAAATCTCTTAACTGAGTGCACACTTAATAGTGTTGTTAAAATATCTTAACCGAGTAGACCTAATAAGTCTAAAATATTACTCCTAACATAGTAAGATCATCATAAGTGATCACACTTGTAGCCTTAATCGACACCTTCCATTCTTCAGATAGTGAAGCTTTGTGGGTTTCATCCCCACCATATTTTTTACCTTCTAATAGGGGTTTTTTGTGTTACCAATTCTTGTGTCATGTATAACTAAGTTTCATGAATGTTTCTATGAATGTTTACATGCAATTACATTTATGTTTTGATATTACATACATAAGGTAGAAAATAAATATGGTTGGTAATGCAAGTAAAGATTACTAAAGGTTAAAGTGATAAAAAAATTTAAGGGTTTTTATTCACCCCTCCCTTCTTAGTACTCACCATTCCATTATTCCAACAATTGGTATTAGAGCTAGATCTCTTATTTTGAAAATTTTAAATCACTTGAGAGAAAAAATCATACAATGGAAAGGTATAACCTTGATAATAATATTGAGAATCAGAAGTTGCAGATACAAATATTCTATGAGCAATAAAAAGAAGCAAGAATCAATATGAGAGAGCTATTAGATGAAATAAAATTCATGGCATCTTGCTACAATGAAACTGACTATCATGAAGAAGAGATGCCCGATTTGTTTGAGTCATCAGGATCCACATGTAGCAATACATCTGACACATATAAATGAAGCATTACAAGTATTAGTGAAATCAATCATAACAAGTATAGGTACTGCAAATTGGTCAAGAGACATAGATGATAAGAATGATTGATGTTATGAATAATGCTAGACAAGCTGAACAAGAAAGAACATTAGCTATTGATGACAGAAGGAAGATCACTGAAAAGATTCAAGAGAGAGAAACTAAAATATAGAGACTTATTGAACATCATCATGAGATCACCAATCAAATATTTCTTATGAGTCATGAGGCCAACTGAGTGACCATAGATCTCAATGGGAAATTGGAAGCTATTGATGAACTAAGAGAAGAAAATAAGAAACTGAACCATGAAGTAAGGATTTAGCAACAACATAATGATATGATCAAGAATGCTGAAGAAAGTACAAAAAGAATGGATGATTTTCTGAATGGACAAAGAAGACTCAAAAACAATACTAGTCTAAGGTATACCAAGCATGGAGAATCATCAAACTAAGCTGGAAAAAAATATGTCTACACAAATCCAAGACTAGTGAAGCAGTCATGCAATCACTATGGAAAACTTGGCCACACATCAAATGTTTGCAGGAGCAAAGCTAAAGGTATTCCTAAATCCACTTCTACATTCATAGGTAAATGTTAAAACTATTCTACAAACCAAAGAAGGAATCCTAGATGGAAAAATATTGTTCTAATTGAAAAATGTATTGCCACACATTTCATGAATGTAGGAAAAAGAAAAGGAAAGTATGGAAACCAAAAGAACAAGAAAATGTTTATAAACCCAGAAGAGTTGATAACTCATATGTTTGGCATTAAAACACATGGGTAAGTTGCACAGAATGCGGTAAATATGGAGATCAAGGAACTAGACTAACTTTGGAATGGCATGCTTACATTGTCATAAGGTCGGTCACCTAAGAAAGGACTGTAGAGACCGAGTGACAGAGTCAAGCACTTTTTCTAATGGAAACACTATTGAAGATATAAGGAGGATGAGAAATAAAATGTGGAGGAATGCTTCAAGAAAAAATGATGATGGACCAAGCACCACCATAGGTGACACCTCATCGAATGGATCTGGTGATATCACCATCCCTACCTAACAAAAAAAAGTATGGAACTGCACTCTATAAAGCTATATTTTACATCAGTTCCAATATTCATTGATAATATGCTAAATTAGCATGAATGAAGATGCACTATGGTATTACTTGTTATGATTTTGAGAATCTAGTCTCGTCAATCAATACATACCGAGCATCGTTGGTATAGATATGAAAAACAACCAAGTTACCAATCTAAACTGAGCATCATCGGTAAACATGTAAAAGATAATAAAGTCTTTTCTACATAGAGAGCACCTTCAGTGAACATGTGAAAAGTACAACTAAGGTGTCAGTCACCCTAAGTGTTGTATACTCACCGAGGATAAAGACTTTCATATGAGACCGAAGCATCTTTGTTTTATTGACCGAGTGGTAGCTGAAGCATTAGATGTACCACTTAGGTTATTTGATATAAATAGGGCAACAAAGATCTCATTCATTCACTAAGTGATAGAGTGAAAACAATAGAGTGAAGAAGAGAGACCAAGAGCGAAAAGATTTCAGAGTGACTCAACAAATTTAAAGGCTACTCAAACATATTCCTATCATCTACAACAAAGATCAAGTGAGTATCTGGACTCACCGAGCTCATATTTCATTTATGGAGAAGCCCTAATTTCAAGAAAAATGGTGACCACATCACTAGTCTCAAGGATCAAGAATGTGAAGGACAAGAAGATCAACCTAATTAAGAAAACAACCTATAAGGAGCCTAATTATAATTTTTTCCCTGAGATTGCTTCACAACTTGACAATAAGGGAGCATTTTCAAGCATCTGTCCTACGGTTTTTCTATTTGAAGATATTCATGCCTACATCCACTACAAGGTTGCACAGATCAGAGATTCAGAGATTGAAGAAGCTTACTAGAAGCTATGCCAAGATGGAAACCTGAAAGATGAACACAAGTACATTAAGGTGAAAGGGTCAAAAAATACCCTACTATTACCGAGAGAATTCAAGACTAAGTGGATATGCATTATACTTAGCCAGGTACATGATAGAAAAATGTGGTTGGATGAACCAAAACCAATCACAGAGGATGTGATTCAAGCGAAAATAGGTTATTCAGTAACCAACAAGGCTAAAGCCCTAAAGCATCCTTTACGCCCTGAGATTGAAAAGTTAACTGGTGTAGTATGGGATGGCAGAGGTTTGAAAATTAATTTAATCATCGACCCAGAGATGAAGTTTGGTGTATGCATGATTAGGTACAAAGTATTCTACACTATCCAAATGACACTTCTTATAAGATTGTGAAGAAGGGACTTCAACTGAACTTATTCAAGATGCTAGTGAAGAAATTGGAAGATAATATGAGAACTATTAGATCAGCCAGATCTAATTCATGTTAGTTTGGTTTACTCCTTTTGTGCACATTCTTCTACTTTTATAATTTCTTCCCATCTATCGGTAATGTCAATTGGGACATAACTCAACCAATAACTACACAGATTAGTGAACTCATTAAGTCACTAGGGGGTAATTTCACATTTTTAATGGATGCATACTTTAGCACTTTCAAGGATAGAATGCAGAAGAGAACGAGAATACTTGCACAACTGGTGGAACAATACAAGGATGACATATATTTTATAGTGGACATCGACACCACTCTAATCAAACTAGTTGTACCGACAACAACATGGCTACCAACACTGGACTATGAGATCAATATAGATCAAGCCAAAAGTTCTATTGAAGCTCTGCTAAATGAAGTAGTGGAAAAATCATTGAGAAAATTTGGAACATATGAGGAATCCAAGTCTTGAATCAAAACTAGCTTAGTAGTGAAGAAAATAGAGTGGAAGAAAACAAAGATGGTGAAAAAAATTGAGAAGAAACTATCGGTAAATGATGAAGAATCAGAACAAGATGTCACTTAGGGATAGTCACCCATTGATGAAGGTAAAGAGATAACTAACTCTGAGTCTACTCAATTAGATGCACCACCAACCAAGAAGGAAATGGTTACAAATATAATAGCTGCATCAAGAACAAGGAGTAAGAAAACAAAAGAGGCAGACTCATCACCGATAAAGAAAGGTGCTATGAGGAATTATCAGAAAAGAAAGCCTCAAATTAGGAAATCATCACTGAGGAAAAGAAGTAAATATATAAGCGGAAAAGAGGATAAGGATGACACTGAATATGATGAGAGAGAACAAGGACTTCAAACTAAAAAACTCAAAGTTCCTAAAATAGTTGATGAAGTTGTAGATTCAATCATCAACACAGGGAGCATATCACATCGCAAGATTAGACAATGGCTAACCTTATCTCCTGGAGATCAAAATAAGATAGAAGAGGCAATAATTAAGGAAATGGTTGCATACAAGTATGTACCAATACAATTCAACAAGAATATTCTACAAGAGCTTAATGATAGAATATCAGCAAGATGGACATATGCCTTGCACACAGAAAAAAAAGATAAAGGAAAGATCTCTAGTTACACTCAAGCCACCCGAGTCAACAGTTGAAGAAATTGATTCAACAATGAAGGATCATGCAAATATATTTTCAGCAAAGATGAGAGAATACAAAGTACTAGAGGGAAGATTAGAAGAACTTGACAAAGAAAGAAATGAGATTTGGAATGAAATATTCAATGCCCCCAAGCAAGTGCTGGCTCTTACTAAGACACCTCACTATGGGGAGAAGGAGGCCACACTGAGCCTAGAGTATATCTTCATCAATGACACTAAGGATATCAATCCAAATGATTTGATAACAGAGGAAAGTAAGGCCATGGATGATATACCTCATATATTACAATCATTAGGGGAAACACCAAACATCACAGTAAAAGATATAACTCCTTATGATTTTGATGATGATCCCAACAATTATGAAGATGTAAATGATGCCACTAAGAAAGAAAAGGAAAAGGATACAACGGATGTTGCACAGGTAAATGTACCAGGTCACATGCCTTTATTGATACAAGCTATCAATATAATTACCAAAGAAAATGAAAAGACACCTAAGCTTGATGAAAACATACGAGAGGATAAAGGTGATGACCATGGGGAGAAAAACGATACAAATGAGGAGAAGAAAGATGCAAGTGGAGTGGAGAAACCAAGTGATGCCACTAACAAGGAAACTAAAGAGGTAAGCAAGGCTACAGATAAAGAAAAGGTTTATTTAGAGACAACTACTACTGACCAAAAGGTTAATACCAAGTAGCATACAGAAGGAATTAGATCTCCCACACAATCACCCAAATCAAAAGAGATAGAAAAGGAACTTGCTATAGTTCTTCATTCTCGTGCTTCCAGTACTATTTCAAAGAAGAATACAAAAAGAAAAGCACTGGCCACACTTGAAGAAATCATTGACATACCCAACTGTGATCCTAGAACACTAGATCCTAAGTCATTTACCAAGCATGGAGAAGTTTACAAAAGGAAGGAAATACAAGACAAGATAAAAAATGAGCATAAAAATTCATAAGTATTGAATAATACAAAGGAAATATTATTGCAGATAGTACCTGACACTCAAATTGATCAGAATGCATGAATACTTGATCAATTAGCAGTTCTCACCAAGGCCATTACATCACATAATGTGGAAGCTGACAAGGTGATTGAAGAACGTGCAGATGAAAAGTGTCAATACAAGCTCATAGAGAAGATCAGCCAAGAAGTGGCAAAAAACAAGGTAAAACTTTCTAACATAGTTACTACATTGGAACCAATACTATCAGAAGTAGTCAACTTTGTTCAAAAGTTGTGCACACTAGAGAATTTCACTACCGAGCATAGTGAAAAGATAGGTAAAATAGATGAAGATCTTAAAGCTAGTGCACAAAGTCTCACAACCAAGTAAAATGCATTAAAATTGCATTATGAGAAGATTTTAGAATCCAAAAAGGTTGAGATTTGAGCTACAAAAGATAAAATAAAAATTAGAGATGAGGTAATGGAGATTCAAGCTATGTTACTCCCGAATCTCACATTGTTGTTGAAACACATGACTTTGGCAAAGACATTAATTGCCACCCCAGAAATGTCAGTTACCAAGAGTATATATGACGTGCACACCATAATCACTTTGGCACACATGACCCTCAAACACCTCAAGGAGAAATGAGAGAATAAAATGTGATGCAAGAGCATCTTGGGTACTTGGCAATCCTTCTCAACCAAAATTATGTTTTCTTTTGTTCTTTAGCTTGTTTGGAGGTTTCTTGGTGAAGTGCTCAGTTACCCTATTGCTTGGGTACTCTTCCTATCTTATTTTACCGATAGGTCTTAGGGTGTGTTGGTTTTATTTATCAGTTATACTTTCACCAATTTGTTTTTTGTCGCTCAGTTATGTTCTCACCGAGTCATTCACATTGCTTGGGTAACATCTTACCGAGTGGTTGCAATTTCTTGGTGATGCTCCTCTCGAGTTGTTTATCCTGATCTAGCCAACTTCTACATTTAAACCCATGGGGTAATTAATGTGGGAACTCTCATTGCGATCTCTGTGGACCTAAATCTAGGTCTCTCTTTGGGATTTGAGTGCCGACCTCTTTGGTGGACTCTAGTATATATTTGTTTGTTGTTCTTATTTTAGGGGAGAGAGTTCTTGGACGATAGTAGAATTGGATAGAAGACTAACTATAGAGAGATTTGAAAGGAAGGTCTATGACCTCACATGTATGAAGTTCATTCTGTAATTCACTGAATTTATATGGCCAAAACCGAGAAGGCCTTACAACACTACATGTAATGAGTTTGATCAATTAATGAAAAGACACCTAGTGTTTCTTCTCTCACTCAGTGTTTTGTTGGTTTCGCATTGTGTTTGCAATCTAGCTTGGTACTTGGGAGTTCCCTAGGCCCTAAATACTAACCCTCCTTGCATTAGGTGGTATCAAAGTCAAGGTTACATCTAGGTTCCTTCTTGTAAATGCTCACCCTAGTTGATTGATATTTTTTTAGGGTAGAAGATTGCAATCTGACCTACAATTGCAGAGGGATTCAAGATGGTTCGTGGGAGAGGAAATCCAAATCCAGTTCTAGCTGATATGTTAAGATAGACAGATGCAAGATTGGAAGATGTTAAAATAGCCTAGCGCAGAGGAAGACATCTTGAAGATGTTAGTGATGATAGATTAGAGGAAGTGCAAGTCAAAGCTACACCTCACCTGTTATGGGTCAAGAAGAAGAGAGATTCCTGTGAGCATTGACAAGTTTGAAGTCCACACCTCAGTTTAATCCTCCTGGGTATAGTGGAAAATTAGATTCTGATGAATTGATAGATTGGATAACTGAGATGGAGAAGTACTTCAAATAGGAGAATGTATCAGAGGATAAGAAAGTAAATATTGCAAGTTCAAAGTTGAAAGGTAATGCATCCTTATGTAGGGAATATCTGCAATTAGATCGAAACAAGAAAGGTAAAGAAAAAATCAAGGTATGGGATAAGATGGTAAACAAATTGAAAGGAAAGTTTCTACCTTGTGATTATCAGATTAACCTGATTAGGAGAATGCAAAGTTTGAAGTGGAAAGACAGATCTGTAAACGACTATAATAAAGAATTCAATAGATTGGACATTAGATTTGGACATGTTGAAGATGAGGTGGAAAGAGTAGCAAGATATTTGAATGGATTGAGGTTCTATCCAAGATGAGATCAATTTTGTCAATATGGAAGGCATGGAGGAGGCATATAAGTTTTCCCTAAGAGATGAGGAGAAATTGAACAAAAGATATGAGAAAAGACAAAGAGGTAGAAGTGGTAGATTCCCTAGAGGAAGAGATAGATCTCATGGTGAAAACAGTAGATCTGAACCAGACAAGTCAATTTTAGATACATCTCAAGACAAAGGAAAGAGTGAATTGAAAGGTGGAAGTTCTTACCAAGGAAGAGGCAATTACTCCCGAGGTGGTTATAGTAGAAGAGGGTTCCAAGTAACTTGCTACAATTGAGGTGAGGAAGGACATATATCCCTTGAGTGTAAACATGCAAGAAATAAATTTGGTAGTAGCAGAAATGCTTTGGTGCAAGAAGAGTCACCGAATGAAGCTAATAAGGAAGGAAATCTCATGATCCGAAGGATACTATGGAGTGGGAAAGATAAGTAAGATCTTGTTAGGAAAATTTTGCTCAAGACCAGATGTAGAGTTGCAGACAAATTATGGAAGGTGATTGTTGATAGTGGAAGCTCAGAGAATCTGGCATCTGAGGAAATGATCACAAAGTTATAGTTGAAAATAATGAAACTTCTAAAGCCCTATTATATTTCATGGATCAAGGATGAGCATACATTAATGGTGAGTGAACAATATTTTGTGAATCTAAAAAGTTGGAAAGTATTATGATAAGGTGTTGTGTGATATTATGCCAATGGATTGTTGTCATATTTTCTTGGGTAGACCTTTGCAATATGATAGACATTTTATACATGATGGAAGATTAAATAGAAATTATATTTGGGTTGATGGAAACAAACAAATTTTGTTACCTTTGGTTGAAGAATTTTTTGGTGAGATTTCTAAATCTGTAAAATTTTGTTTGATGGAAGCTAGACACTTTGTTAAGGATTTGAAAAGAAATGACTTTTGTTATGCATTGATTCTTAACAAACCGAGTAAGAATACAGAAGATGAAATTCCTGCAAAAGTTGAGAAGTTACTCATTGAGTAGAAGGAGATCATTTTAGATAATGTACCTGATGGTTTTCCACCAATGAGAGATATTAGTCATTGTATGGACTTTATTCCTGGAGCTAGTTTACTAAACTAGGCACCACATCGGTTGAAACTAATCAAGAATGAAGAGCTTAACCGACAAGTTCATGAATTGTTGAACAAGGGTTTGATTAGAGAAATTTTGAGTCCATGTGTAGTACCAGCTGTATTGGAACCTAAGAAGAATGGAGAATGGCAAATATGTAATGATTCAAGAGAAATCAACAAGATCACATTGAAGTATAGGTTTCCTATACCGAGAATGGATGATATAATGGATCGTTTGAGTGGAGCAAAATATTTTACCATAATTGATTTGAAGAGTGGATATCATCATATTAGAATTAGAGAATTTGATGAATGTAAGACTGCTTTCAACACAAAGGAAGCATTGTATGATTGGTTGGTTATGCCCTTTGGCTTAACTAATGCACTGAGTACATTTATGAGGTTAATGAATGAAGTTTTGAAGAAATTCTTGAATAAGTGTGTGGTTTTATACTTGGATGATATTCTGATATTCAGTAAGACTAGAGAAGAATATTTGATGCATATAAGGCAAGTATTGCAGAGATTAAAAGAGGAAAAGTTGCTGATAAATTTGAATAAGTGTTCCTTCATGCAAGAAGAGCTTGTGTATTTGGGTTTTGTGATTTCATCTGATGGTCTGAAAATAGATCCTGAGAAGGTTGAAACTATACTTAGTTGGCCTACACATGAGAATTTCAGTGAGGTAAGATCATTCCATGGATTGGCAATTTTTTATAGGAAGTTTATCAAAACTTTCAGTTCTATTTGTAATGCAATGACTGAGACAATGAGAAGAGAAAAGATAATTCAAATGGACACATGGAGCTGATAAGAGTTTTGAGACTTTGAAGCAGAAGGTTGTTGAATTACCTGTGTTAGCCTTACTTGATTTCAAAAAGGTATTTCAAGTTGAATATGATGCAAGCGGAAGTGCAATTGGATCTGTATTGACTCAAGAAGGTAAACCTGTTGCTTTCTTTAGTGAAAATTTGAATGATTCAAATAGGAAATATTTTTTCTATGATCAAGATTTCTATGTTATTGTTCAAGCTATGAAGAAATGGAGACATTATTTGATTTCAAATGAATTTGTGTTGTATACTGATCATAAGGCTTTACATTATTTATGTAGTCAGAATAAGTTGAATCAGAGACATGAAATTGGTAGAATATTTATAGACTTTCACATTTTTGATAAAGCATAAGAGTGGATTTTTTAATAGAGTTGTTGATGCATTGAGTAGAATAAGATCTTTGTTGACTGAAATGAGAATTGAATTTATTTCTTTTGATGATATAAACCATTTGTATGAAAGTGATCCTGATTATTTTGAGCAGTGGAGAGTGTACAAAGCACCTAATTCAAATCAATCAAGTAAGTATGAACATTATTTAATTTTGGAAGATATGTTGTTCAAGGGTATTCAGTTGTGCATACTGAGAGGATCAATGAGAACTAATTTGATTAAGGAGAAATATAGTAGTGGAGGCTGGACATTTTGGTATTGATAAAACATTGAGCTTGCTTAAGGAAAGCTATTTTTGGCCTCCATTGTGTAAGGAGGTTTAGAGATTTTTGAAAAGCTGTGGAGTTTGTCAAGTTGCAAAAGGAGTAATACAGAATACTAGTTTGTATAAACTGATTACTGTTCCTGAGAAACCTTGGAGTGATATCGCCATGGATTTTCTTCTTGGCTTACCGAGGACAGAAAGAGGTGATGATTCCATATTTTTTGTTGTGGATGGAATTTCTAAGATGACACATTTCATACCATGTAGAAAAAAATCAAATGTAGTACATATAACAGTTTTTTTCTTTAAGGAAATTGTCAGATTGCATGGATTACCGAGGAGTATCATCTCTGATCGAGATAGTAAATTTGTTAGCTATTTTTGGAAAACACTTTGGAAGAAGTTGGATACTGAGTTGAAGTATAGTTCTACATTTCATCAACAAATGGATGGACATACAGAGTTTGTAAACCAAATTTTGGATAACTTGTTGAGATGCCTAGTTGGAGACACACCAAGTAATTGGGATTTGATGTTGGCAGAAGTAGAGTTTGCATACAATAGTTTAGTAAATAGAATTACTGAATAGACACCTTTTGATATTGTTCATGGCACACAAATGAGAGGTATATCAAACTTGAGAGACATTGTTGGAGAAGAGAAAAGAAGTGCTAAAGTAGAGGAATTTGCTGAGTTTATGAAGACATTGCATGAAGATGTAAAACAAAAGCTAGAGAAAACTAATCAGAAATGCAAAGATAGTTTAGATAGATCAAGAAGACATAAAAAAATTTAAGTTGGTTATGCAGTTATGGTTCATTTGAAGAATGAAAAATTTACTGTTGAAACATATGGTAAATTGAAGATGAAGAAATTTGGTCCTTGCAAAATATTGAGAAGATTTGACAATGGAAATGCTTATGAAGTAGAATTACCCGATGACATGGATATATCACCTATATTCAATATTTCAGACTTGTATAAATATCATGAACCTGATGAAGAAGTGGAAGTACCGAGTGATTATCATAAGAAATAGATAGAGGAAGTTGAACATATTTTGAAATAGAGAGTTGGCATAAGTACAAGAGTAAAAGGAATACATGGAGTATCTGATAAAATGGAAGAATAGACCGATTGAGGATTCATCCTGGATTTCTCAATCTAAATCGATTCATTTAAGGTTGGACCTGATACATGATTCAAAGAATCATTTATTTTAACCCCATGTGTCTGATGCAGGAGCATCTTGGGTCGTTGGCAATCCTTCTCAACCAAAAATATGTTTTCTTTTGTTCTTTAACTTGTTTGGAGGCTTCTTGGTGAAGTGCTCAGTTACCCTGTTGATCGGGTACTCTTTCTATCTTTCTTTATCAACAGGTCTTGGGGTGTGTTGGTTTCTTTTCTCGGTTATACTTTCATCAAGTTGGTTTTCTGTCACTCATCTATGCTCTCACTGAGTCATTCTTATTTCTCAGGTATCATCTTACCGAGTGGTTGTTGTTTCTCGGTGATGCTCCTCCCGATTTGTTTATCCTGATCTAGCCTACTTCTACATTTAATTTAAGTGGCATAATTAATATGGGGTCTCTCATTGGGATCTATGTGGACCTAAATCTAGGTCTCACTTTTTGATTTGAGAACCGACCTCTTTGGTGAACTCTAGTATATATTTTTTTTTGTTCTTAGTTTAGGGGAGAGAGTTCTTGGAGGATAGTAGAATTGGATAGAAGATTAACTGTTAAGACATTTGAAAGGAAGGTCTATGACATCGCATGTATGAAGTTCATTATATAATTCATTGAATTTATATGGCCAAAATTGGGAAGGCCTTACAGCCTGGAATGTAATGAGTTTGATAAATTAATGAAAATACACATGTTGTTTCTTCTGTCACTTTGTGTGTTGTTTCTTCCACATTGTGTTTGCAAGATGACTTGGTACTTGGGAGTTCCCTTGGCCCTGAGTCTTGACCCTCCTTGCATAAAAATGGTAGACATTCAAAAATCCCATGCCAACATATTTGACAACCTGTAAGTATTACACCTTTTGTCATTATTTTCAAAAAAGGGGGAAAAGATATGTAAAGGGGGAAAATATATGTATACATTGCATCAAAAAAAGGGGAAAATGTATATAACTTACAAAGGGGGAAAACAAGCCAAAGAGGGAAATACAAAAAGGAGGAAACATGTACATACACTATACTGAGGCATGGACATAGGGGGAGTCATTGACAAGGTAAACACTTGGTGTATATACTACTCACATCAGTTAAATGCACATATCATTTTTTGATACTAATGCCAAAGGGGGAGATTGATGATCATAATTTGTTATTAGTATACAAGGAAACTATTTTTGAACCATCATTTACATGATCACCGAGTGATAGCATTCAGACAAGCACAGAGCTCACCAAAATAGTCAAGTGTAATGGTCACTGAAAAATTCTTAACACACTGAATAACACTATCACCGACAGATAGTTTACAGAGTAAATTGAGAGCATAGTTCAGAGACATCACCTATGATAGACTACAGAGCATACCAAGCACCAGTCTAATGAGAGATAGTTTTATTCCCAAGAAAATTGGATCTCAATCTACACGTCAGCTAAAGCACTTTAGTTTTAAATTAGGCTTAGCTATAAAACCATTTATTAACGATCAAGTACATAATATGTAATAGTTTTAATTAGTCTAACTGTTTGTAAACATGCAAAATAGGAGATCAAGGTCAAGTTCTAAACCTTTGATCATAGAGTTTTTTTTGTAAAGCGTGAAACCTAATTAGGTCAATACATTGTATAAATATTAGGTCAATACATTGTATAAATAGATTTAGTAATCAATCAAGAAAAATATGATTGTAGCCGCAGAAGATATATATGGATCAAACAAAGAGTTTCATGTAGAAGGACACAAAAGAAATAATTCAGCTATGAAGAACTAAGATTCAAGGCTATCAAGCATAACAGAGGTATTATCCATCACTATAGGTGATACATACATTATGTGAACTTAAAGGATCTGTAATAATAAATTCAAGATTGCATACCATCAGCTCATAATTATTTTTGACTACTCTCTAACAATTGTAGAAAATAGAATAAATCCTTTAAGAAGGTGGACTTAAATGTATTATTGTAAATCTCTTAACTGAGTCCACACTTAATAGTGTTGATAAAATCACTTAATCAAGTAGACCTAACAAGTATAAAATGTTACTCCTAACAGGGTAAGATTATCAAAAGTGATCACACTTGTAGCCTTAACTGGAACATTCCATTCTATAGATAGTGAGGCTTTATGGGTTTCATCCCCACCACATTTTTTACCTTCTAACAGGGGTTTTCTGCATTACCAATTATTGTGTCATGCGTAACTAAGTTTAATGAATGTTTCTATGAATGTTTGCATGTAATTACATTTATAATTTTATATTACATGCATAAGGTAGAAAAGAAATATGGTTGATAATGCAAGTAAATATTACTAAAGGTTAAAGTGATAAAAAATTTAAGGGTACTAATTCACCCCTCCCCTCTCAGTACACACTATTCCATTATTCCAACAATTTTTTCTGACTATACATCCAAAAATATGCAAAGAAAAGAAAGAAAAAAAGTTGAAACACATGTTTTCATACTAATGAGTTTTCATTATGTGAAGATTCAGGTATTGAAGATCAAAAGGTCATTGAAGGGATATGCTCTCAAATCATGAAACCTTATGACTTTTATTTAGTTGCAAATAAAAAAATTTCAAGGTTGAGTCATTTAAGAGGCATAACTTTGTGTATTAAACCTTTTGATTCCATGGAAAGAAATCAGGACAAAAAATGAAACTACCTGAAAGAAAGAATAACAATCACATCAATAGAGGAGAGTTACTTATTGTTATCTTGAAGACAAGGGTATCCAATCAGTCATATGGATAGAAAATTATAAGAAAGAAAACAAAATATTAGGAGCACAAAATCATATAGAGATAGTGATACAAGGTTCAAAGAAGAATAGGAATCTATGACAGATCAAGTCCCATGCACAAAATTCAAGACTTAGTTATCAGGTCCTGAAGATTACATTCATATGGTACATCATTTCATAAAATTGTAGTTTTAAAATAATAAGCATCTAATATAGGAAGCTTCATATGCTATAGGAGAAGTACAAAGACATAATGAAATACAATAACATTCAATATCTTAGTGAAAAGTACAAGGTTTATCCATGACATTGTGAAGAGGGTTTTGAAGTGCTGGTTAGATCAATATATCATGAAATGAAGGTAGAGGATGGATACAGGACAATGTATGAATCCATGACCAAGTACATAATGATTATGCTTCTAGTTTCAATAAAAGAGTATAATGTTTTAACCGCATATGAATCTTATGTCGAAAATTCAAAATCATTAATGCATCGAAATGATATGTATATATATGCTTCTAAAGGTATATAAATTCTAAATTACCCAAATGCAAAGGGAATTGTTTGTAACAAAAAGGAAAAAATTCATGTGAATACACCATGAGTAACAAGTGCATTTTAGTATTGAGGATCAATTCTTTCTTATATGATATGAAATTATAACTAGAATGGTAAAGATAATAATTTATTTTAGGAAAACATTGATTTCATACTGAAACAATATTGAAAGGATCATTCATATTGGATCATCATAAACAAAGGCCATCAACATTATCTGATCAACATGACATCAAACAAGAATCAATATGAGTGCAATGAGAATATTCTTTTAATCCCAATGATTACTATCAGTTGTAAAAAGTAACTATGAATATCAAGAGTAGCATCTGTTATAAAGACAAATGAGAAGAGTCACATCAATGAACAAGTACAATTGTTGTCAAACAAACTAATCTCAAGTGAAAGATGTGAATGATGTCATTGTAATGAAGGGAAGAAGATAACATGAGAAGGTCAATCATAAATCTAGACTACTAGTAGGAAATTATGAAGATTGAGAACCTTTTCAATAATTCAATCCTTGAGGGAAGTTATACAGAAAGCACATCAGAATTACATTCATACACAGTTTTGTTTGTAAATTTCATGAAAGGTGATTTCAAATGGAGTATACTGCTACATGATGTCAATGAATTAGAAATGACAACATATGATATCATAGTACCTCATTTGATCACATTATAGAATAGAATAGAAAAATACTTTTACTCTGCAGAAATATGAAAAGATATGGAGTTCATAAAGGTACAGAGAGGGTGAAAAAACCATATCATATCAAGGAGAAGCAATGTAAAAAGAAGAAAAGTACAAAGGTGTCATTATAGTTTTCATTAAGGCATCTACATGTAAGATCAATAAGTTATGGGACTATGAAAAGTCACATTTATTGTTAAAACAACATGGCATGATGCAAGAGAAGACTTTCTTTTCTTAAAGGGATAGGGTCACATAAAAGTACAGATACAGATATGAAGTACAATCAACAAGGATGCATTAAACATAGATATATAGGAGTATACATAGTATATCAAAAGTTCACTCATGAAGGAGCCCAATGCATGATTAATTGATACAAAGAACATATACAAGATATTAAGAGGAAAATATTAGATTCAATATTAATGATGGACAAAGGAAGAAATCACACAATAGTAATCTACAATGGTAAAAGATGCAAAACATTCTAGAAATGCATAAGATTAATTAGGTGAAAATGTGTTGGAATAATGAAATGGTGTGTATTGAGAGGGGAGGGGTGAATCAGTACCCTTAAAATATTTAATTAATTAACCCTTAATGATATTTCCTTGCATTACCGACCATAGATTGTTTTCTATATTATGCATGTAATATAAAAACATAAACTTAATTACATGTAAACATTCATAGAAACATTCATGAAATTTAAGTACACAAGACACAAGAATTAGTAACACAAAAAACCTCTGTTAGAAGGTAAAAACTATGGTGGAGATGAAACTCAAAAAGCTTCACTATCTGCAGGATGGAAGGTTCTAGTTAATGCTACAAGTGTGATCACTTTTGATGATCTTACCCTGTTAGGAGTAACATTTTAGAATTGTTAGGTCTACTCGGTTAAGAGATTTAGAAACACTGTTAAGTGTGCACTCGGTTAAGATATTTTCATAAAGACTGTTAATTCCACCTTCTTAAAGGATTTCTTCTATTTTCTACAATTGTTAGAGAGTGGTAAAAAATACTTGTTGGCCTGATAGTATGCAATCTTCAATTGCTGAATACAGATTCTTTAAGTTCACAATGTATATGTATCACCTATAGTGATTGATTAATACCTTTGTTCTGCTAGGTAGCCTTGAATCTTGTTCTTCATAACTGAATTCTATCTTTTGTGTCTTCTACATGAAATCTTTGTCTAATCCATAGATGTATGATGCGGCTACAATCATCATGTTCTGATTGATTACTACATCTATTTATACAATGTATTGAGCTATTTTAGCTTCACGTTTTACAATAAAAACTCCATAATTAAAGGTTTACAACTTCACCTTGATCTCCTAGTTTGCATGTTTACAATTAGTTAGACTGATTAAAAAAATTACATATTCTTTACTTTTCCCTCAAGAAATGGTTTTAAAGATAAGAATAAATCAAAATATAAAACTCACGTGTTTTGTCTGACGTGTAACTTACATCCACATTTCTCAGAAATAAAACTGTCTCTCAGTAAGTTGGTGCTCAGGTTGCTCTGTAGTCTTTTCTCAGTGAGGTCTCTGAACTGTCTGTTGGTTTACTCTGTAAATTATGCTCTTAGTTTATATTGTAAACTATCTACCAAGTTACTCTATGAATTGTGTTTTTGGTTTACTATGCAAACTGTCTACCGGTGATCATTGTGGTAATACACTTTTGGTGATCTCTGCACTTGTCTGTTGCAGTGACCTCTATTTCATGTAACTTGATGATCATGTTACCGATACTCCAAAAAAATTTCCTTGTATACTAATGAAAAACTATTATCCTTTAGTATTATCAATCTCTCCCTTTGGCTTTAGCATCAAAAACTAATATGTGCAAAACTAAAATCTTCAGTATATACACCAAATATTTACCTCATCAATATGACTGCCCTATGTGCATGCCTTGGTGTAGTGTATATACATGTTTCTTCCTTTGATATATTTTACTTTATACATATATTTCCCCTTTTCTCATTTCCCCCTTTATCATATCATTCCCCCCCTTTTTTGAAACTAATGACAAAGGTGTAATACTTACAACTTGTCAAAAATGTGGGAATGATATTTTTGAATGTCCTCCATTAGCTTCTCCCATTTATCTTTCAGGTTCTCAAGGTTCATGAATTCCAAGGTGAGTTTGGTGTGCATGTCATCTATGGTTTCTGTAACAAACATCTCTGGGGTGGCAATCAATGCTTTTGCCGAACTCATATGTTTTAACAGCAGTGTGAGATTTAGGAGTAACATAGCCTACAGCTCAGTTACCTCATCTCAAATTCTGATTTCATTCTTTTTTAGTTCAAGTCTCAACTGTTTTGCTTCTATAATCTTGTCATAATGCAATTTTAATGCATTTTCCTCGGTTGTGAGACTTTGTGCACTAGCCTTAATATCTTCATCAATTGTGGCTATCTTTTCACTATGCTCGGTAGTGAAAGTCTCTAATGTGCACAAATTTAGAATTAAGTTCATTACTTATAACATTTGGGGTTCAATAGTAGTAACTAATTTAGAAATTTTTACCTATTATTCTTCCACTTCTTGGCTAATTTTCTCTATAAGCTTGTATTGACACTTTTTCTCAGTGCGTTCCTCAATTACCTTGTCTGCATCTACATTCTAGGATGTGATTGTTGGAAATACAATAATGGGAAAGCAAGATACTGAGAGGGGGGGTGAATCAGATCTTCAAATATAAACACTTAAATCAAACTGATTCACATTCATACATAAATGAATCTAATGTAATCCCAGATAGCATCCACACCATGAACTAAGTAACACATTACACAATAACTTGGTAACCTAGAAACCCAAATAGGTAAAACAGGGGTGGGGATGACACCCACAAAAGTCTCCACTACTACAGTAATAAAGTGTACCTATTAAGGTTACAATGTTTGATTATAAAATGCAATCTACCCTGTGAAAGGTCTGCTCTGTTAAAAGCTTTAGATCATTACAATCTACCTTGTTAAAGGATTTAAACTTACAATAAAGTAAGCAATCTGTTAAGAGATAAATAAAGGTCTGCTAAAACCACTTTGTTAAGAGATTTTCACCTGATACAATGACTAGAAAGTCTCAAGTATTGATCCTTCGATATGCACACTGATGCTGATGACGGATCTTCTCTTTTCAGTATCTCTTCTAATCTTATAATTTGATATACCTTTACTCTATTGTTCACTATGTTATGCTCTGCTTGATCTCTGCTTCTAAACAAAATAACCCTCTGTGCATTTCACTTTTAAAAATGCAGTCACTTCAACAACTTCTCTTCTGCCTCTTTCACATACATAAAAATAGGGTTTCGAAGCAATCTAATATATCTATATAGATCTAATAGTGAGATCTAGATCAATGATCAAGATCTAATACCCATACCATGATGGTATTACAATTAATGCTTACAATGAATCATGCATAGGATAAAACAATTGAATGCATAATTAACTCTGTATAAGAATATTAAATGCATACACTAGTCGGCCCAAAAAGCTTATACAAGTTGGCTGGATCACTTATCCTTGAAGTTTGTATCATTCCTGACAAGTATACAAAAAACTATTCTTCTTGGCACTTGACTGTCTGTCGCTCAGCACATAACATCCCTATCTCTACTCAGCTTAGCAATGTAACTAGGCATACTAAAAAACTGCTCGACCACAGTGATAGCCAACTAAAACTGCCTAATGAAATGACTAAGTGTTGGGCACTAATCATCAATAGAACTTAGAGATTAACAATCTCCCCTTTGATATTAGTGGCAAAAACACTTATCATTACTTCTATACATTTCATCAAAATATTGCCTAAGTACGCTAAGTACTCCCTCTAGGAATATACTTATACAAAAATTTTTACAATGCCTTCAAAAATTATATACAAGTGTACCTTTGTTGTACTAATGTATCCTTTCATACTTCTTACTAACTTACGTACTACCTTCCTCCTTCAGTAGTACTAACTTCCCCCTTGTTTTTGTCACTGATTGTTGGTGGGGTTAAGTTGTACTTATCCAAAAATTTCTTATGAAGCTGCAGGGTGGATTCAAATGTTGTATCCCAGCTATCCTTTGCAACCTTCATAACTTCCAGTTTGATTTCTAGCTCGGCAGCTAGACTCACTAAACTCTCTGCAGTCGATAGATTTGCAGTGCTCTGTGATAATTCATTTTATTTTGAGAGTTCCTTCTGTATTACCTACAAATGAGGCAATACGCTTGTCTGGATAGTTATCAACTGCTCTAAGGTTTCTACAAGAATAGAAAGTTCAACCTATTTTTTTGCTATCTCTTATGAGATCTTCTCTAGAACTTTGCTCTCAAATCTTCTCCTAGACCATTGTAGAAGCTTCTCATTGCTGTCTATCTCCTCATCTGTTACTTTTTGTACAATGGTAATGAGTTGATATATGATTGGAGCCTAAGGCATTTCATCCTCTAAGTCAAAAGCCTTTGCAAATATGTCTTTGATGTCATGCAACACCTGCTTTTGCTTTTGTTCTATCTTCAATTCTTCTTGTCTCTTCTTCCTTTTAAGTAACTCTTGAAGAGTCCCAATTTGTTAAAAAGATAACTCATTGGGATCCCATTGTGGAATTACAATGACTTCATCTAGTGTTACATCTAAAATCTATGACTTCTTCTTCAAGATCTTCTTCTTCTTCATTTCTAGAGAATTTATGCTCGATAGCATAATGTCTTTCCCTTTGATAGTTTATGTGTCCAATGCCTCCTTCAATTCTGTCAATATAGTCTATGGATTTGGCATACCACTGGTTTTAGTACTTATGGGAGTGGATGATGAAGAGTGTGGTAACTCAACCAACACTTGTGATGCCTCTTCTTCTTTAGGCTTCTTAAAGACATTTGTTGTTACTACTCCACTATCTAAAACTGTCTTCACAACTTCTAAAATAGGTGGATCTTGTGAAGTTACCTCTTGTTTAGTTGTTTATTATTGTCTTTCACCTTTCTGATCACTAACAACTTCAATTATTTCCTTAGATGCTGTGGTCTTCCCTTCTTCTATATCAGTTGCCTTAATAGGCGAATTAGTGTCTTTTCCACTCGACATCTGTTGTTCCTCGGCATTCAAATTGCTTGGATCATCAACTATATAATCCATAGGACTGTCTACAGTCAGATCAACAGAGTTTGTTGCATCTAATGCATCCTTGGTCTTGTCTTTTTCTACTGCAATTTGATCTTTAAGTGTCTGTGGTTCAGGGGTAGTCTTTTCTTCAACTTCTTGTGCCTTTGGCTTAGATGTCCCTTCACCAGATTTCTTATCTTTTGGAATGAGCAATCCAAAAATCTCTTTACAGATCCTTGTGCTCTGTTGTACTAAACCTTCTATATCATTTTTAAAAATAGCATATCTTCTAAGTTTGGGAAAAAACCTGTTCTTGTGCTCCTCAATAAATTTGGTTTGTTGTTTTGAGGTTAAGTTAGGAATTATTTTGGCTAATATTCCTTCTCAGATCTGTCTCTCAGTGGCAAGTGAAAATTCCAATTTTATTGACAAAAATTCATATAGTTCATCAGGCACATGATTTCCTATTTCTATAGGAGTCAATTTAAAGGTGCTCACCATGTCCAAGAGTGCTTCCTAAACTTTGTGCCTATTTGTTGTTTTCAACTTGTCATATTTGATGAACTTGAATTTTGCTAACCCTCTTGAATTCCTTAAAGTATCACATACCTCATCAATGTTTGCTGGTTTCTTGAATTGAGCTTTAGGTATGTTTGAGGGTTCATCAGTTTCTGTCAACTCCTCATCACTATCTGGTCTCAAATTTAATTTCCTTCTAGGTCACTTTTCTAGCGTGCTTGGCTCAGCCTTAGGAGCAACCTTTGCTTCCATACTAGAACTACTCTCTACAATTTTTCTCTTACCATACACTTTTGTTTGCACTTCTACTGGGGAAGTGACAATAGATGCTCTTGTCCTTGGATGATTAGTTACAGGAGGTGTAACCTTAGGTTTTACTCGGCTAGGCTTGGTTACAATAAAAATTGATGGCTTCTTTCCCTTAGCCTTCTATGTAATTTCTTCTGATGCACTGACTTCCTCCTCAGTAGAAATATCCTCACCTTGTCTAGTGGATAGACCTAGAGGTGCATCCTCAGGTTCTTCATCACTACCCAAGCCAACCATTTTCTTCAGATTTTTCACTATCTTCTTTCTTTTACTCTCCCTAGTTCCTTCATTCAAACTTCTAGAGATCTTAGCCTTAGCTTTATCATAGTTCCCAAATCTCTCTGTAGTGGTGTCAATTTCCTTGGCTAGGAGTGCAATGATGGTGGTTGATGCTTCATCAACATTAATCTCATATGGAAATGGATCCAAACATGTTATTCTAGGAGTTACTACCTTGATATAAGTGTTATATGTGTCAACTAGAAAACAAATTTCCTCATAGTGTTTCTCCACTTGTGACTTAGGAATCCTAGTATTTAATCTCATTCTCTTTTTGAATTCTACAAAATAGCTACCCATAATGCTATTGAAATTGCTCCCTAGTTTCTTTATACATTCACTGATCTGAACTGTTATGGGCCTACCCTTTTTCCAAATAATATTTCCTAGTGTAGGAAATGTATCCTAAATGTAGAAGAATATACAAACTAGTAAAGAACCAAACTTACATGAAAAGCTCTTAGCCTTTCTGATTGATGCAAGGTTCTCGGCTAACTATGTCTATTGTAGCTTGGAAAGATCATATGTGTGATTCTTCTTCACAATTTTCCATGTCTAATCAACTGCTATATAGGGAACACTATCCAATCTGTTGGACTGATAGAACTTGTGTGCAATTACCCTTACTCCAAAATCAAGTTCTAGATCAGTAATTGTAGAGATAGTCATACCTCTGTTATTCCATATTTCTCCAGTGTTCAATGTAATTTCTTCTTTGATGTTATCCCTCATGGTCCACTTTCCATTTAGTACAGGATATCCATTCACTTGATGAATCATACTCTTGGTGATCTTGACTGGTCAATTGTCTAGCCACATGCTCATGTCATGAACTTGGCTAAGGATAACTTTTATCCATTCATATTTAAAACCTTGGGGAAAATCTAGGGCACAAGTTAACCCTTTTTAAACTAAGTGTTTGAATTCTTCCTTCAGAACTCTGTTATCTCACAGTTTACTGTAGGATTTCCTCAATTCATTGTCTCCTACTTCTCCAATTTTAACCATATAGCATGATCAAACATCATGAATCATAAGTACCTTGGGAGGAATGTGTTAGAGTAATTTAGCAATTGCTCTTTAGTGCTTAAGTTCACTTAGGCAGTTTTAGGAAAGTTTCTATTTCCTTGCAGTTGCCCGTTTAGGGTTTCGACATCCTTTATAAGGATTGTCTGTTTTGTATTTCAAAAAGGAGTTTTTTCAGTATTGTTGATAATATAGAATCATTCTTTTCAACATGATGTCTCCTCTTTCATTTTGGCCGCCATAGCTGTCTGAATACTTCTCTCCTCTTTTTGTCTTCTTCTTCTGTGTAACAGCTTTGCATGCAGGTGATCTTGGTTGCATTGCGTATCAGCAATCTCAACATGGTATCAGAGCCATCTTGCTGCCGGCTGTTCGAGTTCTTGTGAAGCGTTCGAGG
>MU225592.1:219296-243758 GCA_018584345.1 Thuja plicata | reverse complement strand
AAAAATATTTAATTATTAAATAAATATCCTCATTTCAATAATTGAATTTAATTATTCAGATAATTGAGAAAAACCTATTTATGAGGTCATATTTATTTAATTAATTGGATATTCTCTCAAAAATCTTATATCTGTTCAAAATAGAATCTTTGAATTAATTGTACTTTAAAAAGAAAGAAAACAATTAAAATCAAATAAAATAGAATTAAATCAAAGGAATAAAACAATTAAAATAAAATAAAATAGAATTAAATCAAAGAAAGAAAATAGTTAAATCTGAGAGAAAATAATTTATTGAATTCTTTTCAATAAAGCTTTCTAACTTAAACTGGCTTTTCTATCTGTTTTATTTGAAAGAGGAAACTTTCTATTCTGATCATCTCCGAGTCTATAAAAGAACTCTCATTCTTCATTCAAAACCCCCCGATTACTTCGTGAAACCCCTAGAGAAAATATGCATTGTTAGAATACTGAATTATTGTCATATCTCATATAGAATAATATCATTTTGCAATAGAATAGCTTCAATTTCTAGAATAATTACATTTATCATCATGTCTTAGATTATCTTATATCTTTCAATTCTTAGTATAATCTTGCATTCTATTGTATTCATCATGATAAATCCTTCATTCCTAGATTGGTCCATGGTTGTGAGACTCTTGTTCTAAGAGCAATTTCAAAAAACCCCATCTGGATAGAAGGCAACAGGTCGAATCATGCAGGTAGACAAGATGAATAATCTCATATTCAGTCTTGTGTCTACCTAGTGAAGAAGGACTATGTTGAAGTGTATGGTGAATTAACAAGGCCAAATTTACCACATACATTTCTGGCGCCCACCATGGGGCAGAACATCTATTTATGTCATCACATTTGAATTAGTTTTGAAAATCTTGGATCATGTTTGTACTCTGATTTTGCAGGTAAAACAACGCATTTCATCTTTGTTTTAGTGTGGAGCAAGTTTAAAAATTTCTTCTATCTTCTGTCTATTAATCTCTTAGTATTTTTGAATCTCTCATTTTGAGCCAAATCTGACTATACCATTGCATCCAGAGCGTTGTTTCGGTTGAAAATGACTATAAACATGCCTATACATGTCAAAAGTTGAATCTGTGGCAAAAATATTTTGCCCAAAGAGGCTGTACAACCCATTGCATGGAAATAAAGGTAGATTTTGGATTTTTCTGCACACAGCCCGAGGCAGATTTTCAAAAAAAAATAGAAAAAAAAAAATAAAAGTTGAATCTGTGGCAAAAATATTTTGCCCAAAGAGGCTGTACAACCCATTGCATGAAAATAAAGGTAGATTTTGAAATTTTCTGCACACAGCCCGAGGCAGATTTTAAAAAAAAAATACAAAAAAAAAAAAAAAGATTTTTTTTTTACTATGTTAAATTTGACGGCCATCAAAAAAATCATTCCCCATGACATTCTTTGACAGCCACAAAACCGTCAAATTTAAACTCGCAGGTTGATGATGTCAGCATCATTTGAAAAATCTTTAGCCTTCACCATTGAGCTTTTTGAATTTGTAGTCTAACTTTAAATGATCATATCCTGCTCATTTTAAGTCCAAATTGAGTGCAATTTTTTTTTATTTTGGGTAGAATTGTTTGACTATTTTTGGGTGTTTCTTATTTTTTAGATTTTGGTTGTAGGTTTATCATAAATTTCAGGTTTTCATCACTGTACCTGCCTAATCCTGCATTTTGAAACTTCCAGAGCCTCGTACAGGCGCATACGGTAACATTTTTGAGTGCAATTTTTTTTGAAAGTGTGCTATTTTTTATCTAATTTCTGAATATGCAATCAGATTTATGATTTTATGATTTTTGTTAATGCTGACAATTTTTGGGCTTTGTTGTTCTTTGATTATCTTATTTATTACAGCCTAACAGTGGTTTGCAAGATGTCGAGATAAAGAAAAATCCATCATAAAACTTTTAACGCATTTATTGCATGACATTGAAATGAAGAAAGGCATTACAAACTACTAATGGGTTTATTGTAGGATGTTTGTCGAAGACCTTGCGTGTTTTCACAACTTATATCTATTTTTGGTAGTTAAAACACACTTTGATTGGTGCTTAAAATGAATCATTGTCTTATGTGATTGAAGTGTTTTTTAGATTGTAATCCTAATAACTACATGAACATATCCTCTCCCCTCGCCTTTATGGATCTTAGGTGTAAGAGAATTTCATGTGATTCTTCTAGAGTGGCTACATCCCAAAAGCTTTAGCAGAGCCGATGAGAGTGGATACCCAACTGGTAACAGGGTAAAGCCAAGCCCTTCCAAACCGGTATACAAAAAATGCTATTGTGATTAATGTCACAATAGACAGGTGTGAATTCGTTGTGGCAACCAAAATCTCCTCCAGTACCCTAGTGGTGTGTTAAAGTTCCAAAATTGTTAAGGTGGAAGCCTTGCTTTGAAAGGATTGGGAGAGCCCCCTTTATTGGAAAAATGACTTGATCACAACCACTTGAGCGGATGACCTCACTACAAACTGTTGTTCTAGTTTTTCAAAAACCCTCTATCTATTGGCGCGAAAGGTCAGAGACTGACTAAGACGCCCCACATTCTTATGGCTTTTAATAGAGATAACAACCCTTTGGGAAGCAATTCCTTTGGGGTCCGAAGCTTGGTATGCCTGAGAAGTGAGTGCATATGTAAGGAGGAGCCCGTGCTTCCAAGATTCTAAGTTATCCACTAAGAGTAAGCATAGCTAAACTTTGGTTCAAGTGGGGATTCAACAAATATTATCCTGGCTATCCTAGGATTGTGATGTTCTTGTTCCGGTGCTACAAACATTATGTTTAATGTGTTTTGCGTGGGTGTATCATTTGAACAATCAAAACTATCGTCAAAACACACAAACTGTCAATCTTGAACATGTCCAAAACAATCTGTAACTTGAACTATCTGTCAGAAAATAGCATGATTTCATCTTCAAAAATGCAAACTGGTCTTAATAGTCTGATTTTGTAAATGTCCTTTTTTCAACATTTGCATAGTTTCACGTGAAATTTCCCAATCTTCGCATCATTCAGTGAGAATCTTTACACGATATGTATTATACTGTCGTGCAACATTTGGCAATAGTGCCCTTACTCTATCCTTTTTATTCTGTCAACTGGTGTCGTTCTTCATGCGAAGAGAGCATTTCTTCGCATGGTTTGGTGAGAAACTTTACGTGATAGAGCATTTCATCACGCGAAACTGCAGTCTTTTATCCAAAATAGTGAGCTAAAATATGCCAGTCAGTTGTACTTCTATCAAATCTGGTCTCTGATATGGGTCTATTTTTTTGCCATCTATCTTCACACAATCTGAAACTTGGTTTCTTGGGTTGAGAACTACGTGATTCTTGCTTAAACTAGTCTTGTTTCATGTCTTTTTGATTTTATTTCAACCGTTTTGTCATGCCTTGTGTCGCAATAGTCATCTCTTGGCTTGTTTTAGCCTCATCTTAGATGATTTGCACCAATGATACTTCACCTTTTAGCACATTTTGTGCAATCTTTGAGACAGTTTCAAGTTTGGTCCTAGTTCACATTCCTTGTTCAAAACTTTGTCTATGACTGTCACAACTCAAAGTGGCAAAACATTTCCTTCAATCAATTAAGATGAATCTGTACTTTCTACATCATTACCAGCTACATCTAGTGAGGAATCATCTTGATCTCCTATCCTGGTATGACGACCTTACAATAAATGGCCATTTCCTGTGGATCTTAGTAGGGTTCCAAATCCTTTGTTCCAAGAAGACCCAAATTCAAAGAACACTCAATCTTTTCATACCGAGTCTTTACACCTTGAATCCTTGCATTTTGGCAAGATGGAAGATCATAACCAATCAAGTGGTGAGGTTAGTAGAACTGACCTCTTTAGAAATTGGGGTAAGTCCCATTCTGAAGACCCCCCTAACAATGTAGAAGTAGAAATCACTCAAGAAGAGATTGCACAAGCTCGTGCTAGCAAAGAGTTCTGTAAAATGATGGGAATTCTACTAGCTGAGGAGAAAGCAAAATACATTCTTGAACTAGCCAATCAAGGGGCTAAGTTACCTTCCAATTATACTTTAGAAACACTTGTTGAGAAAGAGGAAAAAATTGAAAATTCCCGCTTGCGCAAAGAAATGCAAACTATGCGAGAGCAACTCTCTCAACTCTTGAAAGAGAAAGACAAACCTATTATACAATTCACACTGGGAAGCATTTTTCCTTTCCCATTTGATAAAGATCTTCACATGCCTCCTTTTCCCAAAGGAGTTGAACTTCCTAACTATGACAAATACTTGGGTACATCTGACCCTCAAGACCATTTGAGAGAATTTGGTGCTCTCTCCATGGAATTCATACATGACACAACCTATCTTATGCGTCTTTTCCCACATAGTTTGGGAGGGTTAGCTATGGAATGGTTCTCTAGACTACCAACTAGCATCAAGACCTTTGATGAAATTGCTAATTTATTCCTACAACACTATTCTCACAACATCCAACATCTGGTTCATATTCGACATCTTTGCAACTTGAAACAAAATAATGGGGAATCCTTCTTGGCATTTCTCTAAATATGGAGACAACTTCATACACGATATTCTCGCAAGATACCTGAATCCAAAAAGTTGGATATCTTTCTCGATAATCTTCTCCCCAACCTTGGGTATCAAGTACAGCTACAAGGTCCTCTAACCTTTGATGATATGATCAAACAAGCTATAAGAATCGAGACATTTATGATCAAGAAAGGAGAATTGACCTTACACAAGGAAAATAAACATGGGTCTTCCTCCTCAAGCAAAGATAAATCTAAATTTCCCAACAAGAACCAAAATGTTGTGAATGATGGTGTTGTAGACAATGTGACTGCTAAGCCTTCCAAGGCTGCCTTTAATCTCACTACTACGATGCAAGCAGCCAAAGCCACTAAACAGGCTGTGGTAGAATCCAAACTAAGTACTTCACAATTTTCTGGACCTAAACCTTGGGTTCCTAGGCCCAAGCGTGAATTCACTCCTTTAGGAGAACCTCTCAAGGAAGTTTACAAGACTCTTGTAGACAACAATTTACTTACTCCATTGAATAATCCACAACCTTATGATCCGCAACCAAGACCCTCTTGGTGGTATGAATCCACTTATTGTGATTTTCATCAAAACAAAAGTCATAAAATAACTACTTGTCTTAAGTTGCGGCATACAATCTTGGATCTCATCGATAGTGAGGTTATTGCTATGGGAAGTCACAACAAAAATTTTGATCACCAAGCTTTCAAGGATCCATTTCCTCCTCATGGAAAAGGTGAATCATCTAAAGGCAAAAATACTGATGCTAAGGTCAACTATACTTACACCAATAATGACAATGTCATTAATATGGTTGAACCTGTTGAAACTAAATAGTCTAATGTCCTCATTCTTAAGGGAAAGGAAGATACTTCTAAGTTTAAAACACCTTTCATTTTGTGAGGGTCTACACCTCAGTCTTCTAAACAAGGACTGTCTCAAATTAGTGCTAATGTTGTTACTCGATCTCATGCTAAAATCATTCTCGAAGGCCCTGAGCCTTCTCTATCTATGTCAACTCAACCTTCAAACAAAGCTAAGGTTGACTCTGCTAATAAGAATCCCAAAGTGGGTTCTTCATCTAATGCTACCAATTACAGCATTCTTGATCAATTGCAATGTACTAATGCTCAAATAACTATTTCTGAGGTCCTAAAAATCTCCCCTGCTCACAGGGAAATCCTAGACAAATCCATCACTGAGGCAAATGTCCCAAAATATCTTAATCTCGACCGGTTTCAATCTATGGCAAGTCACTTGACCTCCTCACATTACTTGTCTTTCTCTGAGGAAGATAACCATTCTTTGAGTCACCCACATAATAATCCTCTACACATTGAAGTCATGATAGGTCCAAAGCATGTTCACTGTGTTCTCATAGATAACGGCGCTGGCCTAAATATTTGCTTTGCTAGTTTCCTTATTGAGTTAGGCTATGGCGAAGATTGCATTGATGCTCACAAAAAGATTACCATTAAAGCCTATGATGAGGAAGAACATAAATTCAAGGGGCTAATTGTTTTTCCAATTAGAGTTGGTCCTGTTGAACGAGATGTTATATGTCAAGTGCTTGACATCCCTTTGGCATACAATATCCTGTTAGGAAGGCCATGGATCCATGAAATGTAGGTTGTCCCTTCCACATACCATTAGTGCATTAAGTTCCCATTCCAAGGTTCTGAAGTGACTATACCTACTAATACATGCTATGATTGCAATGCCCTCACAAAATTTGTTGACATCCTTGTGCCTACCAACAGAGAATTTATTGAACTCCTTCAGGATAAATTAAAAGAAATGGAAAAGGGTTTGACACTCAAAGAAACTAATATGGGAGGATATTAGATTGAACCTGTGCTATCTATTACATCTTTTCCTTTGTCTCCCCATTCCTTTGGGAGACCTTTCAATAACTCTAAACCTTCTATGGTTCCTCCTCCAACAAAGTATGGTCGTACTTTTGTACAAGCCACAGTACCATTAGAAGAAGAAGCTGAAAATAGAGCTATCAAAGCTTGGATCTATAAAGGAGAAGAAAATTTTGAAAATACTCCTCCTTATGACATGAAACCTAAGCAATATGGTAAAGGTTTATCTATTATGCAATTTTTTGCCTATAAAGGAGATGGTCCCATAGGTGCAAATCATAAGGGATTGATTGCACCACTTGAAGCTATAGGTCGCAGAACATGCAACTCTACCAGTATAGGCTTCCAGAAACTCACATTCCAACTGGGAATAAATAAGTTTGTACCTTGAGAAGATAAGAAACCAACACCTAAAGAACCACCTAAAATTGCAGAACCTAAAGACAGCTCTGATGAGGATACTTTTCCTTATCTTATTCCTCCAAACCTGGCAGCATTCTTTGCTGAGCTAGATAACTTTGTACCACGTGTCAGTATAGTAGACATTGATAGTGATTCTGATACCACCACTTCACTTTCTCCATTAACTTATGAAGAGTGGAAAGACATATATACTCTGAACCATAGTCATCAGGGTGATTTATTCATACCACCACACTTTCAAGAACAGTTTGACCAGGAATTCCAGTCACTTCTCATTACACAAGAGGTAGTTGATGCTACAAACACTACTGAGGTACCTAGGTTGATAGGAGCTCATCTAACCATAGCAAAGGTTCTAGGAAGAACTCAACCCAACTGGGGACAAAGGGTTGATTTCACCCATGTTCTTGATATGAGACCTAATGATGAAACAGACTCCCATGAATATGATTTCGACAGCTTATCATATGCCACTTCTGAAAAAGATATAGATACAACTAATGCATATGAAAACCCTCTTGAAGTAGGTGAACGGGCTAGTGTAGGGTCACATGAGTCTAACTCCCTAGGTGTTAACATGTCATCTACTACGGTCACTAGGAATCAAAGGAAATTGACTATACCTCTGGATGAGATCACCTTAGGTCTCGACTTGCTTGTTGATGCCTTTGATGATTATACCGTGAACGCACTTGAACCCGTCACTCCTCTTCCACTTAGCCATCCTGAGCTTATAGACTGGAACTCTACCTCCCCATCTAATGAATTCCTTACATTCCAGAATAATTATGGTCTTGCCTAATACCTACACGCTGTTGAACCTGTAACATCTCCCACTAGCGAAGCAAGTGTCAATATGACTGAGGCAGACATCAAGCATCTTAGTCACAAAATAAAAAGAAGAAAAAATAGGTGCTATGATGGTGAAAACCACCTTGTGGCAGTGTCAGAGCCTAAAACAATCAAAATAAAAGATGTATCCAAGGGTGAAAACCTCTCTGAGGCACCTAGAGGCAACTAAGGATGAGATACTTGATGCCCTCCCAAGTCATTTTCAGGAAAGATCATCTATTCTTATTGAACCAACTCAACCTATCAACTTGGGTACAGTGGCAAAACCTCAGATTATTCACTCGGCACAATCACTATCAAAGGCAGAAAGAGACGAATTCACTACATTCTTCAGAAGCAAAAAGATTAACTTTGCACGGAAATATTCAGATATGCTGGGATTAGACCCTAATCTAATCATGCATCATCTATCCATTGCACTAGGTGTTAAGCCTGTCAAGTAGAAGCTTCATAAAATGCAACCACATGTAGCCCTACTTGTCAAAGCTGAATTGGAGAAATTGCTTAAGGCAATGTTTATCAGAGTCATTGATTATGCAGAATGGATCTCTAATATTGTTCCAGTATCAAAACATGATAAATCTATCCGAGCTACACAGACTTTAGAGACTTGAATTTAGCATGTCCTAAGGATGATTTTCCATTTCCTAACATTGATATGATCGTAGATATGATAGCTGGTTATGAAATGTATTCACTAATGAATGGTTTCTCTGGTTATAACCAAATAAGAATTGCACTAGAAGACCAAGAGAAAACAACTTTCACATGTGCCTGGGGTACCTTCTGTTGGAATGTCATGCCCTTTGGACTCAAAAATGCTAGTGCTACATATCAGAGAGAGGTTACCACCATATTTCATGACATGATGCATAAAAATATGGAAGATTACGTGGATGACACTTTGGCTAAGAGCATGCACCAAAAGAAACATCTTGCCGATCTAGGTCCTATACTAGATCGTATGGAACAATTCAGTCTAAGGCTCAATCCTAAGAAATGTGCATTTGGCATAACATTTGGTAAGTTTCTTGGCTATATCATCTCTACCAAAGGTATTGAAGTAGATCCTACAAAAGTACAAGCTATTCTAGAAATGCCACCACCTAAAAATATCAGACAAATGAGAGGACTTCAAGGCCGACTGCAGTCTATCCGGTATTTTATCTCTCAACTAGTGTATAAGTCACAACCATTTACAAAAACTTTGCACAAGGGTGTGGCTTATCAATGGAACAAAGAATGTGATGAAGGGTTCACACAAATCAAATGGTATCTTGCGAACCAACCGATCTTGATGCCTCCCATTCATGGGAAGCCACTTATACTTTACATATCTGCTACAGATACATCATTGGGTATCCTATTGGATCAAGAAGATCAACACAAGAAAGAGAGGGCTATCTACTACATTAGTCAAACTATGGTCTCATATGAAACAAAATATTCTGCTATAGAGAAGGCTTGCCTTGCAGTGGTGTTTGCTTCACAAAAATTGTGGCACTATATGCTGGCTCATACTACAAGTCTAATTGCTAAAATTGATCCTCTGAAATATTTTCTTAGTAAAGATACCCTCACAGGTAGACTAGCTAAATGGGTCATGCTTCTCAGTGAGTTTGATATTGAATATGTTGAAAGGAAAGCCGCTAAGGGCCAAGCAATAGCAGATCAGTTGGCAGAAGCACCTCTAGTTGATCATCAACCATTGCACATTGAATTTCCAGATGAGTCCATATTACTTCTTACGCATCGCTCATGGACTATGTTTTTTGATGGTTCATTTACCCAATAGGGGTCAGGTGCCATGATACTATTCATTACACCTCAATGGTACTCGCTACCAAAAGCATACAAGATGTTGTTTCCTTGTACAAACAACATTGCTGAGTACAAAGCCCTCATTAATGGTATGAAGATCACCCTTGAGTGGTGCGTAGATGAACTAAATGTTCTTGGAGATTCCCAGTTGGTCATCAATCAAGTCAATGATATCTATCAGACAAGGGACGATAAGTTGATACCTTATAAATGGTTGGTCGATGATCTTAAATAGTATTTTACTCATATCACATTTCAACAGGTTTTGAGGGTAGATAATAAAGTGGCAAACACCATGGATACTCTTGCCTCTATTTTACAAATGCCTAAAAATGATTTTAGACATGAATTCCTGGTGGAGACGTTACGCTACCCAGCCTATGACTCCCCTGATTCCTAGAAGATCTGTCCTATCATAGGACATGACTCATCCCTCTACCATCACATCTTCTCCTACCTATGTGACCAAATTGTTTTGGACACTTACTCCCAGAATGAGAAACGTCACCTAATCCGTAGTGCTTCATAGTTCATCATCATTGCTAATGACTTACATAGACGTGGTCTAGACGGTACCCTCCTTAGGTGTTTAGAACCCAATGAATCCAAACAACCATTAGTAGAGGTGCATGAAGGCATCAGTGGATCACACTCTAACGACCTCACATTGGCCCGTAAACTTATTAGAGCGGGTTACTACTGGCTAGATATGGAAAAAGAAGCAACACAATTTGCTAAGTCCTACAAACAATGTCAATTACATGGTAACCTAATTCATGCTCCAGCCAAGGAGCTTAATCCATTCATTACTTTCTGGCCATTTCAAAAATGGGCCTTTGATTTGGTGGATCAGATCTACCCCTCATCCTCCAATAGACATAAGCTTATCATCATAGCTACGGACTATTTTAATAAGTGGGTGGAGGCAGTCCCTCACACCATTGCTAGTGGCAAAATAGTGGCTATGTTTATTCTCAACTACATCATCTGCAGGCATGGTGTACCCTTAGCAATTATCACAGATAATGGGGGACAATTTAAAAATAAGGATTTGATGAATCTTTTCTCTAAGTTTAAAATCACTCAACATTGGTCTTCCATCTGTTATCCTCAGGGTAATGGATAGGTGGAAGCTTCCAACAAAACAATCCTTAAGATCCCGCATCACACAGTGCATAAATCCAGATGAGATTAGCATCTCCAGATCAATCCAACTCTCTAGGCATATAGGACAAGTATAACAACACCAACCGGGGCTACTCCCAATGCATTCATTTATGGAGTAGATGTTGTGCTACCTATTGAGGTTGAGATTCCTTCTTTGCAAGTCTCTCTAAAAGGCCTCATTTCTGATGAAGATACCAGAATATCCTGGCTACAAAAGAAAGAATTACTTGATGAATGTCACCAAGTGGCATTCGATCACCTAAGAGCATACCAAAAGAGGATGTCCAAGATCTATAACAAAAAGGTTAGACCAAGGGATTTCCAAGCGGGTGACCTCATTCTGAGGGAGAACCCTAAGAATCAACAACATCAGATCTAGAAAGGGAAGTTTGAACAAAATTGACTTGGTCCGTATATTGTTATTGCAATGTTTGGGTCTAGTATCTATCAGCTCTATACTATTGACGGAGAACAACTCAAAGAGCCCATCAATGCTTTTCATCTGAAGCGGTTCTACAGCTGACACATCTTCAGTATACTCATGTATATACTAAAGTCCTAAAAAAATTCTAAAAATCTGAAAAAGTCCTGAAAAAATATCATCTTAGTGAAAACCTAGCGATAGGCACTTTGATGTATCTCCAAAAAAATCATATATTCCAAAAATACAAAAAAATTAAAAAATTGGAAAATACAAAAAAAAAAAGAGAAAAAGAGAAAATGTGCCATTGATGAAAACCTGGCAAACAGGCGTCATGGTAGAAAAAAAAAAAAAATTCTTCCAAGCAGGTGAAAACCTGGTAAACAGGTGCCTCTTGTTCCATAATGCTATATCTATCGATGTACCACTTGGCTTTCCTACATTGCTGCTTTGCTGCTTTCCTACTTTCATTTGCTTTCAGTTCCCGTCAAGACACCAACTCACATGTATTGAAACTGGTCATACTCTCAGGGAAACCCTCCTAATCTAGGGGGCACTACCTTATTATCTCTTAAGGATCTTCTTCACATCAGTCACCAGTGGTTCTCACTGTGTCTTCCTACTGATGTATATCTTATACTAAGATCATTTCATTTGAGCATCTCTCTCGCGTCGATCACCAGTGATTCTCACTGCGTCTGCCTACTGTCACTATTCTATCGAGACTGTTCACATTTGTTACAATTGGAGTTATACTCAAATGCTCTATCTATTGATACTCAATCTTAATGATTCTATGCTTTAGTTTGTACATATCTTTCAGTCACTTTTGTGACACTCTGGTTCCTTTGCAAACCCTCTTGAATTGACATTGATTCAGTGCCATACGCTTGGGGGCAATCAAATCTGGTTTGTCCTCACAACATACATCAACTCAGTCATCATTACTCCAGGGCATGGGTCCCCCATCTGATTGCATCTTTGGTTTACACCCGAGTCAATAATCTTGTCACTTCTCAAGGACAACTCGCTACTGACACAAACCGGTGTTTTTCAACACCACCATAAATAGTATTTTTTAACACTATCTTTGGACATGTCTGTGTTTTTTAACACACATTAGATATCTCAAATGTAAACAACTATCAATAACAATCAAACACAATGCCCTCACAAGCACAATGGTGTTTTTTTAACACCCTCTAAATATGAATATATTTGAAAACTTTGAAACTGGTTGAGCTATGCTTGAATATTTCTTTGTATGTTGTCTATTCTCATGGATTTTATTGATATTTTCTTTGTCTACTACTTGTTGGTGTAGTCCCGATGATCTGGAAATGTAAAATAAATAGGGTGTATGTGATAAGAGCTCCCATAATAAGGTGGAACAACCTCACAACCCTCGATCTTGTTTATTTGTACGCCATGGTGAGGTCTGCACTATCTCCTTACTTGTTATTGCTTTGTTTGTTATTGTTTTGTTTGTTATTGATCTATTTTTTTACGCATGATCACACCTATGGTTATCTTAGCTTTGAATGCCTCAATACTGGTGTACTCTTGCAACATTAACTAGAAACAATGTTCAAGTCATGTTGGCTTTTGTGCCCTGTGCTTACGTTCATTTCCTACATTTCATCTGATGACAAGTCATATTCATATCCTTATGGTTGCATTGTGGCACCCGTAAGGGTTGTATCGACTTTGATGTTCCAAAAAAAAAATGCTCAATGATGATGATTTTACGATGGGTCTCACAACCATGTCCTAGAATTGCACTTTTATAATGCATCTAGCATAGAATTGCATTTTCATATTGCATCTAGCATAGGATTGTGTTTTCATTCTAGACTTGCATTGTGGTAGCAATTCAGTGTTCTCTTCTCTACATTCTCCTGGGTTCATACATAGGGGAGTTCTTCTTTAGAGTCTTGGTTTCATCATGACTGACCAAGTGTTTGATCCTCGCTCTATATCTTCAACTATATGCTCAATCCATTTTCAGGATCGAAATCAAAATCTGACACTTCTATATCACTCAAAATCACATTTTCAAATTTTTGGGACTGACACGATTAGACGCTTGTGCAGTCAACTTTCTAACGCTGCTTTCTTGTCAAATCATATCATATCATCATTTTCTCAAATCTTTGACTTTTTTCCTCAAAATTCAACTCTGGTCAACCCTAGTCAAACTTGGTCAACCAGACCTCAAAATCACTCAAAATTGATTCTGCATCTTCTGAATTCTTTTGTAATCTATTCTGAGTTCTTCTTCATCTCCAACTCAACATCTATCTACATTTTTTTTCTCTCCATCATCAATATGACATGTCATCTTTCCATTTCACTCCTGAGGGGGCAGGATTATTACATCATTAAATCTATTTCAATCAATCTAATCTAATTTTCAAAAGTTCTCATCACTTGGGGCATGTTCAATTTTTCGTACCTCACAGTCAAAACTGGATACTCCACAATCAATAAGGGCATCTTTGTTCCTTACATCTTGTCATCTTTTAATTATCTGAGCAATCTAACTCTGATTCTTGAGGATCAAGCTCGATTCTGGAAATGGTTCTCGAAAACTATCTTTTTGGGACAGGTATCAGGGCAATCTAACCCTGACTCCTGATAATCAAGCTCCGTTCTGGAGATGAATCTAAAACCTCTATTTACTATCTTTTGGAATAGGTATCGGGGCAATCTAACCCTGACTCCTGAAGGTTAAGCCTCGTTATGGGGATAAGCTTGTGAAAGATATCCATCTTTTGAGACAGGTATCGGGGCAATCTAACCCTGACTCCTGAAGGTTAAGCCTCATTCTGGGGATAACCTTGTGAAAGATATCCATCTTTTGAGATAGGTATCGGGGCAATCTAACCCTGACTCCTGAAGGTTAAGCCTCATTCTGGGGATAACCTTGTGAAAGATATCCATCTTTTGAGATAGGTATCGGGGAAATCTAACCCTGACTCCTGAAGGTTAAGCCTTGTTCTAGGGATAACCTTGTGAAAGATGTCAATTTGGCCAGTGTCTGGGCAATCTAACCTAGATATTAGAGGACTAACCTTCATTCTGGAGATAGTACTAAAATATTTATCTATCTTTTGAGACAGGTATCGGGGCAATCTAACCCTGACTCCTGAAGGTTAAGCCTCATTTTGGGGATAACCTTGTGAAAGATGTCAATCTCACCAGTGTCTAGGAAATCTAACCTAGATATAGGGGTACTAAGCTTCATTCTAGAGATAGTCCTAAAGCACTATTTTACTATCTTTTGAGATAGGTATCGAGGCAATCTAACCCCAGCTCCTGAAGGTTGAGCCTCATTCTGGGGACAGTCTTGTGAAAGATATCTATTTGACCGGTGCCTTGGAAACCTAACCTAGACTTCAGAGAGTCAAGCTCTATTGTGGAGATGGCTCTGAAATCTTTGCATCATCAATTTTCAAATCTATTCTTCTGTGCTTCAGGCATCAGACTATTCTTTGAATCAATGCATTGCTCACACATCAATTCAAAGAGGAGAAAAATGTAACACCCCAAAATTGGCATCTTGCAACCCTAACCAATTTTGTTGCATTTTTCGTTCTTTTGAATCATCAAAGTCCTATTGTACTAAGGCAATTATGAGTTTTGACTGACTCTACTCGACCTAAGTGTCAAATGTAGAAAATCCTAAATCTACATTAATCATACATCATGTTTAATTCCTAAATATCTATTGGCTAAATAAACACTATGATTGAATTAATTTAATTATAAATTCCTAACACTTTAATTAAATTAAATTCACCCTCTTTAGCTAAGACACATGAAAAAGGAATTAAATAATATTTAATTATTAAATAAATATCCTCATTTCAATAATTGAGAAAAAACTATTTATGAGGTCATATTTATTTAATTAATTGGATATTCTCTCAAAAATCTTATCTCTGTTCAGAATAGAATCTTTGAATTAATTGTGCTTTAAAAATAAAGAAAAAAATCAAAATCAAATAAAATAGAATTAAATCAAAGGAAAAAAACAATTAAAATCAAATAAAACAGAATTAAATCAAAGAAAGAAAACAGTTAAAGCTGAGAGAAAATAATTTATTGAATTCTTTTCAATAAAGCTTTCTAACATAAACTAGCTTTTCTATTTGTTTTATTTCAAAGAGGAAACTTTCTATTCTGATAATCTCTGAGTCTATAAAAGAACTCTCATTCTTCATTCAAAACCCCCTGATTACTTCCTAAAACCCCTGGAGAAAATATGCATTGTTAGAATACTGAATTATTGTCATATCTCATATAGAATAATATCATTTTGCAATAGAATAGCTTCAATTTCTAGAATAATTACATTTATCATCATGTCTTAGATTATCTTACATCTTTCACTTCTTAGTATAATCTTGCATTGTATTGTATTCATCATGATAAATCCTTCGTTCCTAGATTGGTCCATGGTTGTGAGACTCGTTCTGAGAGCAATTTCAAAAACCCCGTCTGAATAGAAGGCAATAGTTCGAATCATGCAGGCAGACAGGATGAATAATCTCATATTTAGTCTTGTGTGTACCTGGTGAAGAAGGACTATGTTGAAGTGTATGGTGAATTAACAAGGCCAAATTTACCACATACAAGAGATAAATAAAGGTCTGCTAAAACCACTTTGTTAAGAGATTTTCACCTAATACAATGATTAGAAAGTGTCAAGTATTAATCCTTCGATATGCACTCTGATGCTGATGACGGATCTCCTCTTTTCGGTATCTCTTCTGATCTTATAATCTGATATACCTTTACTCCACTGTTCACTATGTTATGCTCTGCTTGATCTCTACTCTGAACAAAATAACCCTTTGTGCATTTCACTTTTAAAAATGCAGTCACTTCAACAACTTCTCTTTTGCCTCTTTCACATACATAAAAATAGGGTTTTGAAGCAATCTAATATATCTATACAGATCTAACAGTGAGATCTAGATCAACGATCAAGATCTAATACCCATACCATGATGGTATTACAATTAATGCTTACAATGAATCATGCATAGGATAAAACAATGAAATGCATAATTAACTCCGTATAAGAATATTAAATGCATACATTAGTCGGCCCAAAAAGCTTATACAAGTCGGCCAGATCACTTATCCTTGAAGTTTGTATCATTTCTAACAAGTATACAAAAAACTATTCTACTCGGCACTTGACTGTCTATCACTTGGCACTTAACATCCCTGTCTCTACTTGGCTTGGCAATGTAACTCGGCTCAGCAATGTAACTAGGCATACTGAAAAACTGCTCGGCCACAGTGATAGCCAACTAAAATTGCCCAATGAAATGACTAAGTGTTGGGCACTAATCATCAACAGAACTTAGAGATTAACAGTGATGGCCTTGGTGAGTGTTGCTAATTGATTAAGTATAGGATCATTTTGATCAATGTTGGTGTCAGGAATAATCTGCAATAGTATTTCTTTTGTTGTATCCACAACTTGGGATTTCTTGTGCCCCTTCTTGAGCTTGTCATGTATTTCCTTTCTTTTACATAACTCTCCATAATTTTTAAATGACTCTTGATCTAATGTTCTAGGATCATAGTCTAGTATGTCAATTATCTCATCTAATGTGAATGGATTTTTATTCTTCTTCTTCTTCTTCTTGGATATAGTGGTGGAAGTAGGGTTATGTATAAATATAGCTAGTTCATTCTCTTTCTCTTGCTTTGATGATTATGTGGGAGGTGTGGTTCCTTTTGTGTGCTACTTAGTATTGACTTGTTGGTCAGTAGTGGACATCTCCACATTAACCTTATCTGTATCTGCAACCTTTTCACCTTCAGTGTTTTTGTCAGCGGCATCACTTGTTTTCTCCTCTCCACTTCCATCTTTCCTCTCTTCAGTTGTATCCTTTTTCTTCCCTTGATCATCACATGTGTCCATTGGTGTGTTTGCATTAGGTTTAGGTGTCTTTTCCTTTTCCTCTGTAATGATATTGATAGCTTGTATCACTAATGGCATGTCACCTGGTATGTTTACATGTGCAACATCCATAGTATCTATTTCCTTTTCCTTTTCCTTTTCCTTCTCGGTGGTAGTAGTTACATCTTTATCTTTCTTGTGCTCATCATCAAAATCAATAAGTGTTATATCTTTGACTATGATTTCTACTGTGTCCCCTAATGATTGCAAAATCTGAGGTACTTCATTGATGGCCTTGCTTTCTTGTGTTGTCAGCTCAATTGGATTGATGTCCTCGGTGTCATTTATGAAGATGTGCTATGGGCTCAGTGTGGCCTCTTTCTCTTCATTGTGAGGGGTCTCGCTAAGAGATAATACCTTCTTAGGGCTTGTATCATCCTTAGGTGGATTGAATATTTCATTCCATGTTTCATCGCTTTCTTTATCAAGCTCTATTAATTTGCCCTCTAGTACTTTGTAGGCTCTCATCTTAGCTAAACATTTCTTTGAATGCTTGTTCATCATTTCATCAATTTCTTCAACTTTTGATTGGGGTGGCATGATCATAATGAGGGATCTTTCTCTTATCTGTTTCTTTGTATGCAAGGCATATGTCCATCGTGTTGATATCCTATCATTAAGCTCTTGTTGCATCATCTTATTAAATTATACAAGTACATATTTCAATATAGTCATTGCCTTGATGATGGCTTCTTTAATCTTGGTTTGATCTCCAGGAGATAAGGTTAGTCATTGCATTATCTTAGAATTGGATATGCTACCTATCTTGAGGATTGATGAATCAATCTCATCAACTATCTTAGGAACTTTGTTCTTTTCAGGTTGGAGTGCTTATTCACTCTCATCCTGTGCAGTGTTACCCTTGTCCTCTTTACCTCAAATATATCTTCTTCTTTGCCTCAATGCCTATTTCCTAGGTTGAGGCTTTCTCTTATAAGTCCTCACTATTCCTTTCTTAACCGGTGGTGAGTTTGCATCTTTTGTAGTATGACTCCTAGTTCTTGATGCAATAGTAGTTCTTGGTTTCTTTGCTGGTGGTGAATCAGATTTAGTTGACTCACAATCACTCAATTATTCACCTTCACTAATAGGTGACTGTCCCTCAGTGTCTTCTTATTGTTCTGATCCTTCAGCATTAACCAATAGTTTCTTCTCAAGTGTCTTTACCATTTTATTCTTCTTTCAGTCGATCTTCTTCACTACTAGGTCATTTTTGATTCTAGCCTTAGCTTCCTCATAAGTACCAAATTTTGGTAATGATTTTTCCACTACTTCATTCAATAATGCTTCAATATCATTTGTGGCCTGATCAATATTGATCTCATAATCAAGTGGTGGTAACCATGTTGTCCTCGGTACAACTGGTTTTATTAAAGTGGTGTTGGTATCCACTATGAAACATATATCATCTTTATACTGTTCCACCAGTTGTTCATGTATCCTCATTCTTTTATCCATTCTATCATTGAATGTAGTGAAGTATGCATCCATGACTGATGTAAACTTGTCTCCTAGTGACTTAATATATTTGCTAATTTGTACAGTAATTGGTCATGTAGTGTCCCAATTGACATTACCAATAGATGGGAATAATTTCTGGAAATAGAAAATTGTAAACATGACATTGACATTACTTACATCAATTAGACCTTGTTAACCTAATTCTTCCCATGTTCTCCTCTAGTTTCTTCAGTAGAAGCTCAGATAGATCCAGTTTTAATCCCTTCCTCACAATATTTTAGGCAGTGTCAACTGCTCCACATGCTATGCTTTTTAATCGGCTAGCTTGGAATACCTTGCATCCCAGTACACATGCACTGAACTTCATCTATGGGTCGGTGATGGAATTAACCTTTAAACCTATGTCATCCCATACTGCACCTGTTATCTTTTCAATCTCAGGGAAAGAAGGATGTTTAAGGGCTTTAGCCTTGCCAGTTACTGGACATCTAGTTACAGCGGGAATTACATCCTTAGTGATTGGTTTTGGCTCATCCAACCACATTTTCCTATCATATACTCTACTGAATACTATCCAAATCCACTCAGTTTTAAACTCTTTTAGGAACATTAGGGAATTTGTTAACCCTTTTATAGATGATTCCCTAAGTGGTTCAATAAATGCTTTACCTACTTCTCAGTGGTGATTTGGTCATCACGCAAAATTTTTGGCTCCGTGAGTATACACTTCTAGGGGTAAGTGATAACTTGGTTTCACTTTTCATATGTTCAGTGAAGGTGCTCAATATGTACCGAAGACTTGATTGTCTTTTTACATGACTACTGACGATGCTCGGTATACATTGACAACTTGGCTTTTATATGTATATCAACGATTCTTGGTATGTATTGACCGACGAGATTGGATTCACAAATTCATAACAATTAATACCATAGTGCATCTTCATTCATGCTATTTTGGCATATTATCAATGTATATTGGAACTAATGTAAAATATAGCTTTATATAGTGCAGTTCCATACTTATTCTTCTTAAGCAGGGGTGGTGATATCACCAGATCCATTGGATGAGGTGTCACCAACTGTGGTGCTCAGTCCAGCATCATATTTTCTTGTATCTTTCCTCTACATTTGATTTATCATTCTCCCAATATCTTCAATAGTGTTCCCATTAGAAAAAGTGCTTGTCTCTTTCACTCGGTCTATGCAATCCTTGCTTTGATGACCAACCTTATGATAGTGTAAGCATGCCATTCCAGAGTTTGTACAATTCTCAGAAGTGCTTTTCCATTTCCTCATGCAATTTTCAGATATGTGTCCATATCTACCACATGTTGTACAATTTGTCCATGTGTTTCAATCCCAACCATATGAGTTACTGACTCTTCTCAGTTGATAAGCATTTTCTTGTTCTTTTGGTTTCCATACTTTCTTTTTATTTTTCCTGCATTCAAGAGATGTGTGCCCATGCATTTTGCAAGTACTATAATATTTTTCCATGCAGAATTCCTTCTTTGGTTGTTTCACCTTAGATCTACTTTCATGTGCTTTTTTTCCATGCTTGTTATAGTTATAACATTTACATATGAATGTAGAAGTGGATTTAGGAATACCTTTATCTTTTTTCCTACAAATATTTGAAGTGTGGCTTGGTTTTCCATAGTGATTTCATGACTGCTTCTTTTCTCTAGGATTTGTGTAGACATCTTTTTAATCAGCATAGTTTGATGATTCTCTATGCTCGGTATACCCTAGACTAGTATTTTTGTTGATTCTTCTTTGCCCATTCAGAAAATCATCCATTCTTTTTGTACTTTCTTCAACTTTCTTGATCATATCATTGTGTTGTTTCTTAATCCTTACTTCATGCTTTAGTTTTTCATTTTCTTCTCTTATCTCACCAATAGCTTCCAATTTCCCATTGAGTTCTATGTTCACTCGGTTTGCCTCATGACTCATAAGAACTATTTGATTGGTGATCTCATGATGATGTTCTATTAGTCTTTGTATTTCAGTCTCTCTTTCTTGCATCTTCTCAGTGATCTTCCTCCTATCATCAATAACTAATGTTCTTTCTTGTTCATCTTATCTAGCATTATTCATGACATAAATCATCCTTACCATCTGTGTCTCTTAACCAATTTGCAATAACTTTACTTGTTCAGTATGATGTTGATTGATTTCATTCATACTTTTAATGCTTCCTTCAGATGTGTCTAATGTATTGCTAGATGTAGATCCTGATGACTCAAACAAATCAGGTATCTCTTCTTCATGGTAGTTTGTTTCATTGCAGCGAGATTCCATAACTTTCCTTTCATCTAGTAGCTCTCTCATCTTGATTCTTGCTTCTTTGTATTGCTCATAGAAGATCTGTATCTACAACTTATGATTTTCAATATTCTTATCAAGCTTATACCTTTCCATTGTATGATCTTTTCTCTCAACTGATTTAAAATTTTCCAAATAAGAGATCTAGCTCTGATACTAATTATTGGAATAATGGAATGGTGTGTACTGAGAGGGGAGGGGTAAATCAGTACCCTTAATTTTTTTTATCAATTAACCCTTAATGATCTTTCCTTGCATTACTGACTATAGATGCTTTTCTATCTTATGCATATAATATCAAAACATAAACTTAATTGCATGTAAACATTCATTAAATGTAAGTACACATGACACAAGAACTGGTAATGGAGAAAACCCCTGTTAGAAGGTAAAAAATATGGTGGGGATGAAACCCATAAAGTTTCACTATCTGCAGAATCAAAGGCATCGATTAAGGCTACAAGTGTGATCACTTCTAATGATCTTACCCTGTTAGGACTAACATTTTAGACTAGTTAGGTCTACTCGGTTAAGAGATTTAGCAACACTGTTAAGTGTGCACTCGGTTAAGAGATTTTCATAAAGACTGCTAAGTCCACCTCCTTAAAGGATTTCTTCTATTTGCTACAATTTTTAGAGGGTATTCAAAAATATTTATTGACCTGATAGTATGCAATCTTCAATTTCTAAATACAGATCCTTTAAGTTCACAATGTATATGTATCACCTATAGTGATTGATTAATACCTTTGTTCTGCTCGGTAGGCTTGAATCTTGTTATTCATAACTAAATTATGTCTTTTGTGTCCTTCTTCATGAAACTCTCTATCTGATCCATAGATGTCTACTGTGGCTACAATCATCATGTTCTCATTGGTTATGACATCTATTTATACAATGTATTGTCCTATTTAGGTTTCATGTTTTACAATAAAAAAATCTATGATCAAAGGTTTACAAATTGACCTTGATCTCCTAGTTTCTATGTTTACAATCAATTAGATGGATTAAAACAATTACATACGCTTTACTTTTCCCTCAAAATATGGTTTTAAAGATAAGCATACAACTAAATATAAAGCTAAATGTAAAACTCAAGTGTTTGATCTGACATGTAACTCAAATCCACATTTCTTAGAAATAAAGCTATCTCTCAGTAGACTGGTGCTTGGGTTTCTTTGTATTCTCTGCTTGATGAAGTCTTTGAACTGTCTGTCAGTTTACTCTGTAAACTATGCTCTCAGTTTATACTATAGACTATATGTCAGGTTAGTCTGTGAATTTTGTTGTCAGTTTACTCTATAAATTTTCTTTCGATGATCATTTTTCTAATACACTTTCAATGATCTTTGCACTTGTCTATTTTGGTGACATCTATTTGTTGTCACTCGGTGATCATGTTACCGACAGTCCAAAAAATATTTCCTTGTATGCTAATGACAAACTATTATCCTTTAGGATTAAAAAAAATGATGTGTAATTTTAGAGGACAACATTATTAGAAAAGAAAACATGGTTAGCTTCAGAAGAGCATTAACATATAACTTCAAGGAAAAGAGCCACATTTCCATAAGAGGAAAATGTTTCTACTGGAGAAATTAATAGATTCTGAAAGTTTTCTTATGGTAATAATAAGAAAATAAGACATCATGAAATGAAGAAATGGAAGCTATAGTAAAAGATTATTGTCCTATTTTGATAAATATTCATAACATCCAAGGGACCTCCATGTTGTAGTTAAATCATATTAATCATGAAAAGGAGCAAAAATTATCACTTAAGGGTAGTGATCATGTTCTGACTTTTTTACTAAAAGATAAAGCCTACAATATTGACAGTGGTAATTATATTCACTATTCAAATACCAAAGGATAGTGAACTTCAGAAGGTAATTACTAAGCATTAGCAAAGGTATAGCAGTATGTGAGATTGTAGCTATGATGGTTAGCTCACTCAATTTTGGTTCAAGAACACCAACAAGGGCCTTGTCAATGATGGAGTTCTTGAAGAAAACAACTTAAAAGCTACACCTTTCAATCTTACAAGAGGATTTGACCAAATGAATAATATAAACCAATCAGCAAAGATCTTGTTCAACAACAACAACTTTTAGAACAAGCAAGAAGCTAAAAAACCAAAACTATTCTTTAGTCCATCACCAAGAAGGAAGTTCACACCCTTGGGTGAACCACTTGAGAATTCTTTAATAACTCTTATTGCTAATAAGATTATTGTCCTACTAGAATCAAGGCCTTATGAACCACAACTCAAAACTTCATGATGGAATGACAATCATCATTGTGAGTATCAATAGACTAAAGGGCACAAGACAGACGAATGTATGTCATTAAAGCATGAGGTGCAAGACTTAAGAAATAATGGTGTGATCAAGGTGGAAGGGCATAAAAAAATGAAGATCATTTAGTCTTTAAAACTCCTTTCTTCAAATAATAATCAAATCCTTATTACGATATGATAATATTATCAATGTTGTTGTTGTAAGAGATCAACAATCAAATGAAACTTCCAATGTTGTTAGTAGGGGAAAGCATCAAAGTTAAATTTGCACATAGCTATGATAATGTAATCAAATCCTTATTAGGATATGATAATATTATCAATGTTGTTGTTGTAAGAGATCAAAAATCAAAGGAAACTTCCAATGTTGTTACAAGGGGAAAGCATCAAAGATAACCTTACAAGGAACTAACCCTAAGAATATTTTCCCTAATCAACCATATTCTTATCAAAGGAAATACAATATTTTGGATCTATTGCAAAAGAATCCATCCCAAATTTCAAGCCTTGAATTGTTAAAGATCTCACCAAATAATAAGGATATTTTAGAAAAGGATCTTGTGGAAACTACCATTCCCAACAACCTAGATGCAGATAGATTTTAAAATATGGTCAGTCATCTCATTGCACCTCATTGTTTATCCTTTTCTAAACCTGATGATATGTCTATTAACTATCCCCAAAATCTTCCACTCCATATAGAGGTTTTGATTTTTAAACACCATGTCAAAAGAGTCCTTATTGATGGGGGATCTAGTCTAAACATATGTAGGGTGATTCAAGTAAAATCCCTAGGGTTCTCCAAAGGGTCATTGATCCAAAGAAGAAGATCACCATTAATGCCTATGATGATGAAGAAAGATATTTCAAAGGAATGGTGTTTTTTTCCCATCCAAGTGGGGCCAATTAAAAATGATACCATTTTTCAAGTTCTCGACATGAAATTAACTTACAACATCTTCCTAGGGAGACCATGGATCCAGGAAATGTAAGCAGTGCATTCAACATATCATCAATGTATCAAGTTTCCATACTGTTGGAAATATGGATGGAGTAACTGAGAGGGGAGGGGTGAATCAGTTACCACAAAAATATTTTCACAAGTCCCTTAGATGTCTTCAATATATATTACTGTTACTTGGTAAATTAGCCTTTCATTGTTTATTGATATGCATAAAACAAATAACATGAACACAAGTGACACAAGTAACACCAGATATAACGTGGAAACCCAATTTGGGAAAACCACCAATGCAA
>MU225592.1:160470-218788 GCA_018584345.1 Thuja plicata | reverse complement strand
TGCTAAATCCTTTGGTAACCGACTGAACTCGGTAAGTACTGCGAACTCGGTAAAGACTGACTTTCCTTCATATATACTTTGATGACCGACTAAACTCGGTAAGCACTGAATTTTGTTTGTTGACCGAGTGAGCCTGGTAGTAACTAACTTCTCGATATAGTATTCTGGAGTGCTCGGTAGACTCTGTAAATTGCTTCTCTTACCGTCTGAACTCGGTAGACTCGGTAAACTRCTTTGCTGAACATTCTTAGCTCGGTAGACTCTGTCTAATGACTGATATGACATTCTGAACTCGGTAGACTCTGTCTAATGACTGATATGACATTTGTGTAACATCAAGGACAACACACAATTAAACAATTGTTTCCAACACATACATGGTATAAGAAATTACTATAAGTGGAGATATGAATCCATTCCAATATTGTAATATTGTTAAACCTATGAATGAGGCATTCATTCCACATAATAGTGAGGGGCTACACTAAGATCTCCTAAAGAAGAGAATAAAGAAGATGGTCTTAGTTCAACTTTGATCATCAACTCAAATCAGGGAAAAACTAACTCATCCACATCAACTAAGGGTAAAGAGAAATTTAGTTTTCTAGATGAAAGTAGTAATAATGTTGAATTAAGTGTTTCAAATCAAAAGGAGGGAAATTTGAAATCCTCTATAGTTTAAAATGAAAGATTCCAAGAAACACATTATCGTAAAATGGATAAGTTAATGAAGAAATTTGAGAAACAATGAAAAATCCATCAAAAAGATGCAGGAGAGTATTATGTGTCATTGTTTGATTTAGCTACTTCTCTAAAGTTACATGGTAGGCCAACTAGTGCTCATTCAAATTAAAATTAAAATTTCCCATTTTGTGAAAGCAAGTGACTATTTAGCAAGAGAAGAAGAGGATAATGCAGTTTTAAATTGGTTGTACAAGGATGATGAGGATTCAATTTCTCATGTAGAAAGGGTCCAAAATGTGAGTATCCAAAGACGTCAATATTGGAAAGGTTTTCAAATCATGCAAAAAATGGGATATAAAGGAAGAGGACCTTTTGTAATAAGGAATAAAGGAGTGTTAGATACCCTACAACCTCCTTGGAGATCTAAACATGAAAAATTAGGAATAGGATATCAAGAAAAAGCAAATAGTTCAAACAACTTCAATGACTCCTATAAACATATTCATATGCTAAATTCTAAAACTAAAGATGACTCCTCTAAACATGAGTTGGATTCCTTATCTAAGGTTTATTTTCATGACAAGGACATGGATGTAATTCATGTTAGAAACATTGAGAGGGTGGGTGAATCAATGTTTGTATATTAATTATATTTCAGCAACTTTAAATTTGAATCAAATAGATAAGCAATGAAGCATAAAAAATTAACTCATAACACAAGATATGATTACAGGGAAACCTTGATCAGAGGAAAACCCTGATGGGAATTAGTACCCACAAATGATTGTACTAGTATAATGAACCCGTTAAAGTTCCTTTTCCCTATTAGGAGCAGTCTGTACAATTCAAGTACAATGACCCTATTAGGAGTCTTTACAAAAACCTTGTTAGAGGTGGTTGGCTCACTGCCAGAAGTCACTGCTCAATAAGATGAAGGCTACAACCTCCTGATAATTGATATTCACTATATCAAAGTGAATTTCTATAATGACACTGTTGTTTGATCAGTTCCATTTATGTGCTGATGCTTAAAACTCTTGTAGAATTCTACTTCATACTGATTTTCTCATATTTATCTTCTGATTAACTTCTTTTTCTTTTTTTCTCAACAACACACTAATACAAAAATGCATGTCTAATATATATACATGCCTGAATAGACGCAACTGAAAACAAGACCTTAGTCAGCCCAAAAACAATATACACAACACTTCCAAACAAATTGGCTTATGCATGTTTACAATAATGTTTAAGACATATTTACAAACTTATTATAATAGGTTCATAGCCTTTATAAAACAAAATATTATACGCTAATCCAAAAACTGAGGTCGACTCCATACTCTATTTTTAGAACTGTTAGTGCACTTAATATTCTAGTAATTTCCTCGTACTATCATTTCATATATTGCGTGTATAGGGTAAGCTAAACAATATATCAGAGAGCTTAAGTATGAACACGCAAATCTTGACTCAATTGTACACACATGTTTTGGTGGTCTGATCAACTGAATAACTCTGTACTATTCTATTTTCTATACTTAGTCAATTTTGCTCTTCAAAGTTTATTGTCAATACTTCATATGACTTTTTTGTCATAATGAAAACACAAAATAGGTCATATACACTTAGATTTTCAACTTTCCAACAATTCATAACTATCCTCCTACATCTAGTGCAAATAAACAACCAAGTGTTGTTCAAGGATCAAGTTTTAATCAAGAGCTAAACAATTATCAAAAATTAGATTTAAGACAAGAATAAAATGGAACTCCTTGGGTGGGTGAACCATGGGTACCTTCATCATTAGGAGAATCAAATTTTATGTTTAATCTACAAGATTTATATCCGCAATAAATACAAGAGGACTCAAGTGAGGAAGATTTCGATCCAAGTTCTATGGAACACCTTGAGAAAGCTCATGTCTTACATTTAAGCGATATAATGCATGAACCTCATAACATATTCATGTCCTTAAACCATATGGAGACAAATTTACCCAATTAATCTTTATCTCTTATCCATCCCAAACTAATTGATAAGGACCTATTTGAGCCAAATGACATACTTTCTTTTCCCAATGATAATTTTGTGGCCCTATACCTAAATACTGTTGAACCCTCTTTCACCCATGAATTTGATCAAAGTATACAAATGGAAGAAAGGGGACAACCTCTCAATCCAAAAAAAAAAATTTTAAAAAAAGAGAGAAAAGAAATAAAAAAAATTAAAATGCTCTAGTGGTGAAAACCACAATGTGGAAGTACTAGACCCAAAAAAAGTAAAAATAAAGGATGTTTCCAAAGGTGAAAACCCAACTGTGGCACCTAAGGAAGGAGATTGGACACTTTTCAAGAGCATGATGAGGAAAGGTCTCCCATACTTATTGAACCTATGGAGAAGGTAAACATTGGCACCAAATCAGAACTAAGTTTCATACACCTTAGAATTTCATTAACTCCAATAGAAAGACAATATTTTATCCAATTCTTTAAAGAAAATCAAGTTAATTTTGCATGGTCTAATGTGGATATACTAGGATTAGATCTGATTTTTATTATGCACCACCTAAATGTAAGACTAGGGGCTAAGCTGTTGAAGCAAAAGCTAAGAAAGATGCATCCTCATATAGCCTTGCTAGTAAAGGAAGAATTGGAAAAGTTGTTAAAAGTGGGGTTCATAAGGGTTAGAGCTTATGCTGAATAGATATCCAATATTGTGTCCATTTTAAAGCATGATAAATCAATTAGAGTATGCACATATTTTCGAGATCTCAAATTGGCATGCCCAAAGGATGACTTTCCACTACCTAGCATTGATGATATAGTGGATTTGATGATAGGACACTCTATGTTCTCCATTATGGATTGATTTAGCAAATATAAGAAGATTAAGATAACACCAAAGAATCAGGAGAAAATAGCTTTCACATTCCCTTGGGGTACATTTTGTTAAAAGATCATGCCCTTCAGCCTTAAAAATGCTTGAGATACTTATAAAAGGGCAATGACCAAAAATTTTCATGATATGATGCATACATTTATTGAAGACTATGTAGATTATATCTTAGCTAAATCACATGAAAGGAAAGATCATCTACCAATTTTGGAAAATATTTTCACAAGGATAGATCAATTCAAAGTTAGGTTAAATCCTAAAAAGTGTACATTTAGGGTACAATCAAGAAAATTATTGGGCTACATAGTGTCAGAAAATGGAATAGAGGTTGATCCTGAGAAAGTTCAAGCTATCATGGATATGAATGCACCAAAGAACATAATTCAAATGAGATCATTGCAAGGAAGGTTTCAATCTATAAGAAGATTCATATCTCAATTGGTGGAAAATGTCATTCTTTTACTAAACTTCTACACAAAAACATAGTTTTCAAGTGGGATGCACAATGTGAGGAAGATTTCTCATTATTAAATTCATACTTAGTGAATCCTCCCATACTTATTCCACCTATCAAATACAAGTCTTTACTCTTGTAAATTTTAGAAACCGATCACTCTTTAGGATTTTTATTGGTTAAGGAAGATAAATATGGAAAAGAAAAGGCAATCTATTATCTCGGCAGAACCTTGGTCAAATATGAACTTAATTATAGCTTCATTGAATGTGCATGCATCATAGTAGGTTTTTATTCCCAAAAAATATGTCATTATATCTAGGTGCAAAAGGTTAAGCTCTTTTCTAAAATTTATCCTCTCAAGTATCTACTTAGCAAAACAGCTCTCACAGGGAGATTGGCAAAATGGGTGATGGTATTGGGAAATTTTGATATAGAATATGTGGATAGAAAATCCATCAAGGGAATATTTATAAAAGATAAATTGGAAAAGGCTCATGTATTTGATAACCATACTATTCAAGTTGAATTTCTATATTTTTAATTAGTTAATGTTGAGGCAAAAACATGGAAACTCTACTTTGATGGATCATACACGCAACATGGATCAGGGGCAGGCATTCTTTTGATTACTCATCAATGCTACACAATTCCCAAGTCATATAAACTTCCCTTTCCATGCACCAACAATATTACATAATATGAAGCCCTAGTCATAGGCAAAAAATGGCTTTAGAATGGAACATGATAGAACTGCAAGTATATGGTGATTCCCAACTAGTCATAAATCTGATTAATGATGAATACCAAAAAAAGGATAAAAATTTTATGCCCTATAAGAGAATGATGGATGATTCGAACATTTATTTTTCTTTGATTACTTTTTTGAAAATTCCAAGAGACATAAACAAAGTAGAAGATGTCATGGAAACCTTAGCCTCTCTTCTTCAAATACCAGAAAATAATGCTAGATATGAATTCTTGGTGGAAGAGTTGGTGAAACCCGCATTTGACCTTCCTAACTTGAAAATCATTTTCTTGTTAATAAAACATGAATCATCTTGGTATGGACCTATTTTTAATTACCTAAAAGACCAAATTTTACCCTTGGACTAAACTCATAATCAAAAGAGACACTTCATACGGCAAGCTTCTCGTTATACCATCCTTTCCAACACATTGTATCACAAGATTCTTGACAGGATGCTTCTTAGGTGTCTAGAGGACAAGGAATCAAAAATAGCTTTACAACATGTTCATGAGGGGATTTTTGGGTCTCATTCTAGTGGTTTAAACTTAGATAATAAAATCCTTCGCATGGGATACTTTTGGCCAACTCTAAAGAAGCATGCTTGTGAGTTTTTCAAGATATGTCAGAAATGTTGATATCATGGGAATATGATTCATGTGCCAGTACAAGATTTACACCTAATGAACACACGTTGGCCCTTTATTAATGGGGGTTTGATTTAATAATGATGATTTAACCAGCTTCATCCACTGGTCATAAATATATCATAACCGCAATAGAATATTTAACTAAATGGGTAGAAGTTGTGCCTTTGACGACTGCCACGGGGAAACAAATCTCAATGTTTATCCTAAATCACATCATTTTTAGATATGGAATTCCTCATGCTATAATAAATGATAATGGAAAACAATTTAAAAAATAAGGATGTGGATAACCTATGTGAAAAGTTTCATATTATACATCATTATTCTTCCATTTAGTCTCCTCAAGGGAATGGTCAACCAAAAGCAACAAACAAGAATATTCTCACAATTTTGAAAAGAACAGTTGATAATTCAGGAAGCGATTGGCATGTACAATTGAGTTCGACATTATGGGAATATAGGACAAGCATAAGGCCACCAACTGGTGCAACACCTTTTTCATTTCTTTATGGAATAGAGTTAGTTTGACCTTTAGAGTTTGAGATTCCATCATTAAGAGTCTCCTTATAGGGTTTAATAACATATGAAGAGTATAGGGTTTCTAGCCTTCCACAACTTGATTTATTACAAGAACATCAAACTTATGCATATGAACATCTCAAGGTATATCAAAACAGAATCTCAAGGACCTACATAAAGAATATAAAACAGAGTATTTCAAATTGGTGATTTACTGTTGCAAGACAACCCTAAGAATCAGTTAGAAAGAGAGAAGAAACGAAAGTGGGAAGAAAATTGTTTGGGACTATTCATTATCACTTATTCTTTTGGCACAGGAACATACAAGCTAGCTGATTTTGATGGGGATGAGTTACAAGAACCTATTAATAGAATTCACTTGAAGAGGTTTTATACCTGAAAATCAGATAAAAGAGTATCAGATGAAAGAGTATCAAATGAGAGAGTATCAGATGAGATAAATCATCATTATTTGTATAGTGAAAAGGTATCTTAAAAAAATCCACAAATAGTGAAAAGAGATCCTAAAAAAATCCAAAAATAGCGAAAATAGATCCTGAAGAGATTCAAAAATAGTGATAATAGATCCAGAAGAAATTCAAAAATAGTGGAAATAGTCTTGAGAAAAGAGAAAAAAGTTGAAAGTGAGCATGAAGAAAGAAAAAACATTCAAATATGGATCCCAAAAAAATCATTATCTTGGTGAAAACCTGGCAAACAGGCACCTTGGTAATAAAAAAAAGAAGCAAAAAATTTTGAAAAAGATTAAATTTTCCCAAGCCCAACATATTTCTTTTCAACTAGGGGCATTAATCCAAAAATAATGGATTTTAACAAACAAGACACAAATTCACATGAATCAAGGCATTCAACCACAACAAATCGACACTTGAAACTTTGATTTCCATCATTATTTGATTCTCATATGATCTTGACACAAATGTGTTAGTAATAACTAAGAGGGGGGTGAATCAATGGCCTCAAAAATTAATCCTTAAATCAACACTTTAAACTTATAACCACAAATTATGTCTCAAGTTATCTTCTATTCTACAAAATGAGTGTCATGAAATACTTATATCAATTCACTACTTGTCGGATTGCTTTGTTAAAACTACTTTTGTATGTTTACCGATAAATAGTCATCTATTTACCGAAACATAGTAAATATGTAGAGTATACCGATCAATCCAGAATTAACTATGTAAGATACAAAATAATAAAGAAATGAATCATACACACATAACACATGGATTTTTACCATGAAAACACTCTTAAGGGAAAAACCACTAGGACCGGTACCCCAAATTTTCACTCTTCTAAAGTGAGCCCTGTTAAGAGCCAACTCTGTTAAAGGTTACAAACACACTCCTAGGTGTGACCTTGTTAGAGGATTTAGAAATATTTTTTCAACTAGTATCTGGCATCTAATGCTACCACCCTTGATCAAACACTCACTTGGCCTATCAATAGGTATCGGGCATATCCAATGCTACTTTTGTGATCAAACTTGTTGATACTCCTTGGGATGTATCTCAATTGTAAAATACTTTTAAGTCCTGCTAGGTTAAGAGGCTTATATGCTTCAATGGTTAAATTGAAACACTAATGATCTTTTCATACATACAACCCAATTTCAGATTTTTGGATCTATTGTAAGTCCATTACCTCTCTAATAAATATAATCATTTATACCTTTTCTCCACAATGTTCTACTCTGTGATGCTTGTCTCACTATTCGTCGGTGTCTGCAGAATCTAGCTCTTTCATTAGCTTGTTGATCAAAACTGAAAGAAGACTTTCTTCTCCTTCATATTTCCTTTATCATCTCTGCTCTTCTCTTGTTCACCCCACACTATTCGTAATGAATTGATTTTGTCTCTATATAGACATGATTTTCTCTTTCCTTGGCTTTCTTGATCTTGGCGTGTTCAACAATATTTGCCAACAGATTTAAAACAAACTCCTGATTTATCTCAAACAGATCTTCTTGCCAACTGGACAAATCAGCTTTAAATCAATTACTTATCTCTGGATTTATCTGAATGATTAAAATAATTATAAGTATCCATTAACTCTATCTTTAGCTTCTTGACTTCTAATCATTTTTTCATTTTCTAAACTCTCTATTCTGTCAATCAACACTTCAGTTAGTCATTGGTGATAACTGACTGTTCCATCGGTGTGACTTTAGTTGTCATCAGGATCTTCATCCTTTGTTTTCTACGTCAGGCAACACTGTATTTTTTTCTGTTGGATTACTCTGTGTTTTTCTTGTCGGTAACATTGTAACTTTGCTCATTAGTAATGTTGTGCTTCTGCTTGTCAGGTAACAATGTGACTTTGTTCTTTTACTCTGATTGTCAGGTGCACTCCATCGATGTATATAGTCACGTAGTGAATACTTTACTTGTATGCATTACTGATAGCATAGCCTTGATTCATGATTTCTTTGAAGTATTTGGAAGTATCACCATGACCATATAGATTATATTAAGTTGACATCAATGACAATACAATACATTAACTGATTTAATGCCTTGCATGATCATCAACTTAACATCTTCAAACATTCAATTAGTTACATGTCATCAATCTCTCCCTTTAGCATTGATGGCAACATACTACATTATCATACTATACTATTGCTAATACAATATTAAATATATAGTTTCATCAAGCTTTCCTAATGTAACTATTACAAATGTCTGGCTATCGGTAAGCTCAAGTAGCTTTGATTTGACTCTTACATATTTCTTTCTGTCTTCAATCCCTTCACTGGATAGATGTAGAAAAAAATTTATGTGATGTGTTCTCCTTTTGTGTCAAACTCTCTCATGTTCTCCTTCTATGTCAAACTCTCTCATGTTCTCCTTCTTTGTCAAACTCTCTCCTTTTGATTGTTCTTCTCTTTTGATGTTTTCTCTCCCTTTCTATTTTCTTCACTCCCTTTGGATAATTTCTCCCTGAGATGATAATGGATATAATCTCTCTATTTTTCAGTATGATAATGAGATATCTCTCTCCCTTTGACATTAATGCCAAACATCTTATCTTTTCAAACAAGTTTTTGACAGTTATGTCAAGTGGATCCTTTCTATCCATAATATATTCCTTGAATTTCCCAATCCATCGGTGATAACTCTGTTGCTTAGAGTAGATAAATACCTTGTTGTGTATAGATTTATCTTTGAGGTTCATCTCTTTGCTTGCATCAACATGAATGATATCCTGATAATATGTAGGCTATTGTAGCCTTCTAGTCAGCTTATTGACCAGTAGACAAGGGTCTAACCCCTAGTCTCTTTCTCAAGTATTCAAATGCATTCTTGTTTCTTGCTGATCTATGTGACAAGTCTGTCACCCATAGAGAATGCTCCTCCAGTTGTGCTCTTCCGGTCATCAATATTTCTAGCCCAATCAGCATCGATAAAGACCTTAAGTTCAAATTTTCCTTCTCTTCTATACCATAAGCCATATTCCTCGGTATTCTTCAGATATCTTAGGATTCTTTTCATAGCAGTCATATGTCATTCTCTGGGGTTAGCAAAATATCTAGCAACAATTCCTACTGCATGTGCAATATCTGGTCTAGTATGTACAACATACATGAGTTTACCAATCATTGATCTGTACAAAGTCTGATTTACCTCTTATGACTTGTCCTCTTTTGTCAGTTTGCATCTAGTTTCCATCGGTGTTTCAACTACTTTGGATTCTTCCATCTTGAATGTTTTCAGTACTTCTTTGATGTACTTGGATTGTGTAATGAAAATACCTTCATCTTGTTGCATGATCTGCAGACCAAGAAACAACTTGATCTCTCCAAACATAGACATCTCAAACTCTTTACTCATCTCATTTTCAAATGATTTGCATAGCATATCATTGCCTCCAAATATGATGTCATCAACAAATATTTCAGCAATTAAAATGTTAGCATCAATATCTTCCTTCAAATAAAGATTATTGTTTTCACTAGTCCTTACAAATCCAATAATTATTAGATAGGAATGAAGTCTTTCATACCAGGCTTAGGGTGATTTTTTTAATCCACACAGGGCTTTGTGAAGTCTACATACCATGTCCCTCTTGTCTGGATCAACAAACCCTTCTGGTTGTTCAATGTATACCTCTTCTTTAAGTATTCCATTCAGGAATGAAGACTTGACATCCATTTGATATACCTTGAATCCTTTATATGTACCATAAGAAAGTAATATTCTTACTCCTTCTATCCTAGCAAGGGGTGCAAAGGTTTTCCATAGTCAATTCCTTCTTCTTGTGCATACCCCTTTCATGCTAGTCTTGCCTTATTTCTTGTGACTTCTCCATTCTCATTCAGCTTAATCTTGAATATCCATTTTGTACTGATGACATTCTTGTCATCTGGTCTTGGTACAAGTGTCCATGTCTTGTTTTTATCTATCTGTTCAATCTCTTCATTCATAGCACTTATCCATTCATCATTATCTAGTGCAGCATTGACAGATTTGGGCTCATAATCACAAATAAGGCATCTTGTATTTAGAGACTTAGTTCTAGTTCTCATACCAGCCTTTTTATCTCCTATGATCTGTTCCTATGGATGGTTCCTTCTAACATATCTTGCAAGTACATGTTCATCTCTTTGTTTATCAATTTGATCATCATTTTGTTCTTCATTCTATTCTCCATCATTTTGTTCATCATTTTGAGCAATATTTTGATCGTCGGTATTTGCAGCCTAATGCTCGGGTACAATGATCTATTGTTTGAGAGATCTACATTGTTGGTCAAGTAGAGTGTCAGGTTCCTCATTGTAAGTAAACCAATTGTATTCCTTAGATTCTTTAGTGCTTTCCTTTTCATTCTTCTATGCAATTTCATCTATCTATGCATTTGCACTTTCAACAATTTTGTTAGAGGCTTTGTTTAGACATTTATAAGCCTTGATCTTGGTAGAATACCCTAGAAATATTCCTTCATCACTCTTGGAGTCAATTTTTCCATTTCTAACATCTTTTAACATATAACATTGACTGCCAAAATTTTTGACATAACTTACATTGGGTGTGTATCCATACCATAGCACATAAGGTGTCTTTCTGGTGTCTTTCTTCAATTGCACTCTATTTATTGTGTAGGAGTATTGACAGCTTCCCTCCAGAAGATTTTGGTGATGCATTTCTCCATCATCAATGTCCTTGCACAATCAACTATAGATTTGTTCCTTCTTTCAACAATTCCATTTTGCTATGGTACTGTTCTTGGTGCAGAGACATGTCTTTTGATTCCATGCTAATTGAAAAAGTTAGTGAATTCATCTGAATTAAATTCCCCTCCTCTATCTGATCTGAAGAATTTTAACTCCTTACCACTTTGCTTCTCAACCATTGCTTTGTACCATTTAAACATCTTAAATGCTTCTGATTTATCTTTTAGAAACATGAATGTCATCATTCTAGAGTAATCATCAACAAAGAGAATAAAATATCTATCTCCATAATAACTTTTTGTCATCATAGGTCCACATAAATCAGTATGGGATAATTCTATAATTGCATCAGATGTATGGGGTTTTATTTTAAAACTAGACTTTGTCATTTTACCTTTTTGACAATTCTTACACATGATATTGTCAGGCTTGGTCATCGTCGGTAAGCCTCTGACATTTCTCTTTTTGCTAATCTTTATCATGTTGTCAAAATTTTCATGACATAATATTTTGTGCCACAACCATATTTCTTTGTTTGTAGCATTCAAACAAGTGGTGTCAGTATCATTTAGATAGAATAAATTACCTTTTGTCTGCTCACTGGTGCCAATCAGATTTCCTGATTTATTAAAGATATTTGCCTTCTTATTCTCAAATGCTACTTTGTGACCTGAATTATTCAACTAAGAACCACTCAATATATTATAATTCAATCCATTTACCCAATAAGCATTTTCAAATTTTATCTGGTTATTCGACATTATGGTTCCTCTACCTTCAACTGGATGGGGTGTGTCATTACCCATTCTTACTGAACCACCTTTATAGTATTCAAAAGTCTCAAAAAAAATTTTATCAGTGGTCATATGTTGAGTGCAGCCACTATCTATGATCCAAACATCATTTTTACTAACTTTAGATATGAGAGTTGTTTCTACATACCTTTCTTCATCATCATCTGAATCATCTTTTACTGCTACAAAAACCATCTTGATGTCTTCATCAAATTCGGTGTCAGTGTCTTCATCTTTGCATTTGGCTTGGTAACTGGCCTTCTTTACTTTGTCCTTATAGACTTGAGTATCTCTTCTTTCTGATTGTCGATAGCTTCTGTAATCACCTTTGTCAGACTTATTTTCAAATGATCTGTCATTACTACTATCATATTTTCTTCTGTTAGTACATCTTGTAGCAAAGTGTCCAATCTCTTAGAAATTAAAACAAACAAGTGGTAATTTACCTTTGTATTTACCTTTGCCTCTCTGCATTCTTCTAGCCATAAGTGCTTCAATTTAAACAAGATCATCTTCTTCACTTTCACTATCACTATCCTTTCTCGTAGTGCTTTTATGACTTGATTTACTTATTCTCATAGAATTTTTGAATGCAGACTCTATATTTGGTAAGAAACTATTATCAAATTTATTCATCTCAAATGAAACTAGTCTTCCAATCAAACTATCTAGAGTAACATTTCTATTTTCTACTACTCTCATTTCTTGAATGGAAGATACTCTAATAGCATAAGTAGGCAGTAAGGTTCTTATAATTTTACTTACCACTGTATCTTCTTCTAGTACACCTCCAACTCCTCAGATATAATTATCTACCTCTTTGATTCTTGTGATGTACTGAGTGATGTTTTCACCTTCTTTCATTTAGAGATCATCAAACTTTTCTCTAAGGATTTCTGCCTTGGCTCTAAAAACTTTTTTGTCACCACCATGTACAAGCTTCAATTTGTCCCACATCTGCTTTGCAATTTTGCAGGTTTTGACATCTTCAAATTCAGCATCGGATAGTGAGGAAGCAAGTTCTATCATTATGCCATTGTACTCATGCTTCTCTCTCATTTTTTCAACCATTGGTTCTCCTGTGAGAAACAAATATTTAGTATCTAAGTATTGAGTAACATCATTACCAATACCTGATAAGTGGAGTCTTATTCTGCTCTGCCATGAAACAAAATTATCTTTGTTAAACTTGGGCACATCTCATCTGTTCATCTTGTGATCTTTAGTTTAGGTCATGAAACCTTCCTTCTAAGCACACAAGCTCTAATACCAATTGTTAGTAATAACTAAGAGGGGGGGTGAATCAGTGGCCTCAAAAATTAATCCTTAAATGAACACTTTCAACTTATAACCACAAATTATGTCTCAAGTTATCTTCTATCCTAGAAGATGAGTGCCATGAAATACTTATATCAATTCACTACTTGTCGGATTTCTTTGTTAAACCTTCTTATGTATGTTTACTGATAAGAAGACATTTATTTACTGAAACACAGTAAATATACAGAGTATACCGATCAATCTAGAATTAACTATGTAAGATACAAAATAGTAAAGAAATGAATCATACATACATAACACATAGAATTTTAACGTGGGAACCCTGTTAAGGTAAAACCCACTGGGACCGGTACCCCAAATTTTCACTCTTCTGAAGTGAGCCCTGTTAAGAGCCAACCCTGTTAAAGGTTACAAACACACTGTTAGGTGTGACCTTGTTAGAGGATTTAGAAATAGTTTGTAAACTAGTATCTAGCATCTAATGCTACCACCCTTGATCAAACACTCACTTGGCCTGTCAATAGGTATCGGGCATATCCAATGCTACTTTTCTAATCAAACTTTTTGATACTCCTTGGGATGTATCTCAAATGTAAAAGACTTTTAAGTCCTTCTCAGTTAAGAGGCTTATATGCGTCAATGGTTAGACTAAAATACTAATGATCTGTTCATACATACAACTCAAATGCAGATTTTTAGATCTATTGTAAGTCCATTACCTCTCTGATCAATATAATCACTTATACCTTTGCTCCACAATGTTTTTCTCTGTGATGCTTGTCTCTCTGTTAGTCGGTGTCTGCAGAATTTAGCTTGTTGATTAGATTTGAAAGAAGAATTTTTTCTCCTTCAGATTTCCTTTAGCATCTCTCCTCTTCTCTTTTTCACCCCACACAATTCGTAATGAATTGATTTTGTCTCTATATAGACATGATTTCCTCTTTTCTTGGCTTTCTTGATCTTGGCATGTTCAACAATCTTTGCCAATAGATTTAAAGAAAACTCCTAATTTATCTCAAAGAGATCTTCTTGCCAACTGGACAAATTAGCTTTAAATCAATTACTTATCTCTGACTTTATCTGTATGATTAAAACAATGATAAGTATCTATTAACTCTATCTTTTGCTTCTTGACAGCTAAGCATTTTGTTATTTTATGAACTCTTTGTTTTGTCGGTCAACACTTTAGTTATTCATTAGTGATAACTGACTGTTCCATCGGTGTGACTTTAATTTTCATTGGGATCTCCATCCTTTGTTTTTTGGGTCGGGCAACACTTTATTTCTTTCCGTCGGATTACTTTGTGTTTTGCTTGTTGGGCAAAACTTTAACTTTTCTCGTCGGTAATGTTGTGCTTTTGCTTGTCGGGTAACACTATGACTTTTTTCTTTTACTCTGACCTTTGGGTGCACTCCATCGATGTATATAGTCACTTAGTGAATACTTGACTTCTATACATTATTAATAGCATAGCCTTGATTCATGAGCTCTTTGAAGTCTTTGGCAGTATCTTCATGATCATACATTTTATATTAAGTTGACATCAATGATAATACAATACATTAACTGATTTAATGCCTTGCATGATCATCAACTTAACATCTTCAAACATTCAATTAGTTACATGTCATCAAAAACCAGTCCTTGACCTTCGTTGACTTATTATTATCATGATTAAAAATAAACAAATCCCAAAAGATCGAAATGGATGGAAGTTCTATTTGAAATATGGATACAAAAATAGCACAAAGTTTTTCTGGATGAGGTATTGAATTTTCTTGAGTCGTATTTTTCTAGTTAATCTAGATGTTTCTACTAGATTAGAAATGATGAAATCATGACATCTTTTATTTATTGTTGTGTGATTGTTTTAAGATTGATTCATTAAAACATGTAACTTTTTCTAAGGACATGACCATCAAAGAGTCACGGAGGACATTTTTCATATGGAGGGGATTCAATCTCTGTATGTTTACACAAAGGAATACCTTGGTCATTTAGATATTCCCTATGTTATACCAAAATCTACTTGAAATATTGAATCTGATGAAAATGGTATTCATACTCCCATGGTGGAACTAGTGAGAGTTGTACTAGCTTCATTATTGAAACCCGATGATAGAAGTATTCATATCATCATGGTTTGTCAAACTCACCAGTGGTGGTTGTACATGCTAAAGGTACCAAAAATCTCGATCATGAAAATTTAATCCATGCATTCTTTGCAAAAATGACAGTTAGTTGCATTCATTTAGAAGTAATTTTTCATAAAGGATTTCCTTGGTTAGCGAATTATTTTTTTGAAGGGTTGATATCATCAAAAAAAAATTCTATTTTAAATCAAGATGTTGGACTTTAATCAAACACATTGAAAATCATTAATAATTACTCATTATTCTCCAAAAAGTTCATGATTCATTAAAGCATTAAATCATATCTCATTTCGTTACTAAGGTGCATTTCATTAAAATCTATATTGCATAAGAAAGAACAAAAATAAAAGAATTTATTATCTAGTTTCATTGCATATCATTGCTTAAAGTTCATCCTTAACGTCATTAAGAGAAATAAATAAAATCATTTATCATACTTTTTTTCATCCATCTAATTATTTCATACATAAGACAACTCATTCACAACATATAAAAGTAAATGCATAGTCATATAGAAGTGCATTTGTATATAAGTCCAACATATAATTCAACATGATAAATACAACATGGAGTAAAGGGAAAGAGTGTCTATCATAAAAGAGATCATCAAATGTATATCAAGATACATCAACCAAAGCTACATCATAATCTTGATCAAAATTCATAATGGTACATCATATAACAAGTGGGAGGCTTGTGATCTTAACTAGGGGAGCCATATGTACCACCTGTCCCAACTCACCCATCTAGCTCAGATGTCCTATTTGTCCCTTTACCAGCTGAAATAGCTAGATCTATCTGAGGCACTTGACTAGTAATTGCTACGCAAGGCTTCTATATCATCATATTCATAAAACTATTCATCATAGAAGCAACCTGGTCAATCCGACTACTCATAGCTGTCATCCCAAACTATAGAGTTCTAAGACCCTATGTGATTGTATCCATATCCTGTGAAACTTGTAGAGCTATAGGATCCTACGGATAAATTGAAACATATGGTACTACTAGAACCATTGGAATCATTGGAGCCTACTAAACCTATCTAGCATGCGCTAACTAATCCTGTCTTGTTTCTCTTTGTCATCTCTATCCCCAAACTACTACTGGAATCTGAGGAGCTCGACCACCAACCCCACCACCTCTCATCTTAAGCCAACCACCTTGCATCTGTACCCACCACCTCTCATCCTCACCCTACCCCCACTTCTTCCACCACCTCCAGCTCCACTTCTCCTTGAAACTCTTTGTCTTGGTTCTTTACCACCTCCCCCTTCACCTCCTCTAGCTCCATCATCATCTAATGGATCATCTCTATCAGGTATTGACTCACTAGGTTGTGTAAAATGTAGAAATCTATGTTGAGAAAACCACTAAGTATAATCTATTGAAATCCCACCATCCACCACCTAATCTAACATGTCCCATGCCATGTAGCCCATCTTGTATATCTCCTCACTTTCATAATGAAACTCCACCTATGGAACCCAAATGGATCTCTTCACCTCTATGTGAGCATATAAATCCAATCCCTATGGGATATCTTGTATACAGTCATACCGTCTCATCACTTTGTCAAAGAAAAATCCCTCCATAATCAAAGGAGATAATCCTATCATCCATCATGGTGCATACGTATATGGAAGCTTTGTGTTATCATCATGCCACGCCTCACATCCAAGGTGTGGTTGCCAGACTATTTGATACATTTCATCCAGCATACAATGCAAAAACTCTAGCTTTCCTAGATGAGGCAAGACAACCATACCCTTGTATAGAAAACCAAATGGCCAACCTGGATCTCTGTGTCTTGATGCAACGTTTCTCATAACAAGAATATGCTCCTATGTCCAAAGTTGTAGTAATATTGCACCCACTAAAAGTGCAGCACCATGTCTATATAATACATGATGTAGCTCATGATATAATTGTGCTAGCTCTAAAGAACCCCAATCAAAATGTCATGGATCTACAATCATAACCTCTACGATGTGACCCCAACCAACAACAAATCCATGAACTCGTCAGTCAGGAAGTAGGAAACCACTGATCAAAGAACCAAGTACCACAGGAAAATGTGAAAACAAAATGAATTGTGCCCATGGTATGCTCTCATCACCAATCGTGATATCATCAAACACCTATCTGCATGTCACCCCATCATAAACCTGGTCATAATAAACCAACTCACCTTGAGTCAAAATCATAAATGATCGGTACACATCCTTAGGCGTAAGATCATATCAAACAATGGAAAGTGGAAAGTATTATGGTTGGAGTGCCATCACTCCTCAATAGCTATGAGTAAACCATGGTTCATCTAGAAATGTGACATCTCTAGTCAGAAGGACAAGCCAAACCGACCTATCATTTGCCTCTCCTAGGTAGTCATTTGGTCGACCATATCCAATGGTCGTGGTGATCGTCCCCAGATATACAACTTCTGAAAGTGAATCTTTTTTGCAATCAAGTGGAATCACATTAGTATCATCATATAAATGGATCACCACAAGTCAATCAAATATATTCTATCATCCTATTGATCTTGTTGAGAACATCAAATATTTTTTTAATAACTCTATATCATGAGAATGGAAAAATATCAGTTATCCTATCAACCTATCAGGATTGACATCATGAACACTCATCAAAATTTTGGAAATAACATCACAAACACTTTTTTTTCATCACATATCAAGCCACATCAAATACTCAATCAATCACACACTTAGCTAATTTAGATGAAATTCAAAATCAAGATTCAATTCATCAAATCAGGTCATGCATCATTTCATGTACACATCACTTCATACCATCATACATGTCACATCATGTATGCACTAGTTAAATCTCACTACATGCTTTTTATTTCCTCATATGCACAAAATTGCAGTGTACGCGTTAGTTCCTATACTATGTGTTACTTCATCACTGCCTACACATTAAAATAAATGGGAATTTGCATTAGGGTTTTCTAAGTGCTATTTTTCCTATCATACGAGCTAAAATCCTACATTTATAATTTCTAAATCACATTATCCTACGCGCTACTTCTAATTAGGGATGCACTACTTTTCCGTTGTACACTCTATTTAAAAGAATCTACGTGCTACTTTGCAAAAAAAATAAAAACCTACTCTAATAATGCGTAAAAATCCTATAAAAGCAGTAAAAATTTCAAATTGACCAAAAAAAAGAGGATTTGAGAAGTCACCAGAGGTTCGTAGTCTATAGGACATTGAAATCAGCTCCCTCACTTGAATCTATAATCTCTGATTGGCACAACCATCACTATCAACTTTCTATTCACAAATAAAAATACGGGTAAAAAGTAAAAATGAAATGTGAAAATGACATTTTTACCCAAATTTATACCTTTTTGACCTAATTGAAAGGTATTTTTGACCTTTATTTACCTCATAAGGTTAATAATTGCACATTAGGGCATTTTTTGAATATTGGCTAATAAAAAATGAAATCATAATTGACCTACCACACTCATTTTCAAAACATTTTTCAACGTCAATTTTTCTTTCATTTTCGAGGGGGCAAGATATTATACGAGTGCTAAATAAACCAATCAAATCTAGGGCATCGATGTTCAAAATCATCATCAGTGAGGCATTTTATCAAGTTATTTTCATATCAGGATATCACATTAGAGTTGTTTCATCAAAAAAAAGTTGTACGAGTAAATTAGTCATCAAGATCAGATTAGCCAATCAAACATTAGTCATTCTTTGAACCAATGTGCTTCACACAATGACTCAAAGAGGGGCATATTTAAACACCTAAATCTGGTTGATAAAAATCAAACAAAGAGTGAAGTGAGTGATCAAGTAAAATCATGAATTAATTGAATTATCAAATATATTAGATTAATTAAATCAAAAAGATCAATTAATTATTGTTGGCAAACAGATTTGTCTCAACTTCAATCAAAATTTTGTATTGACCCTATGCCTCTTTGAAGAAAAATAATCCTACAATAGTTGAGTAAGCATGAGATAATTACTTCTCTCTGGATTAAGTAAGGTAAAACTCCCTCTTAAAAATATCAAATGAATTTCCAAACTAACTACTAACACATGTACTTTTAACATGAAAGAACGTAAGGATCTCTCATATACTCTTAGGTATCGAGGTATCTTCAGGAATTTAAAACATAGAATAAAAAGTTAAAGAAAATCACAATTTCTTCAACTACCTTAAAATTAACTTCCTATGAAACTAGAAACAAGAATTATCTGGAAAGATGGAAAATCACCATGCATTTACAAATAACACAAAGAATGAAATATATTAATCCACAAAGTAATCAATATACCATGAGTTCAAATGCCCAAATTCAAGCTTAGCTTTGTATTAAAATATCAGGCTTGCATAGAACAAAGTCTAAGACAAATGCAGATTATTGTATCTTCCCATTAAATCCTTTCCAAAATAGAAAGCCTAAAACAGTACTGGAAAAGCAGCTAAACTAAATCTAAAACCAAAAAATCTAACCCTTCAAAATTTTTATGCTCCAGCGTATATAGTTAAGCGATCTCGCGAGGCCTCCCTTAAAACTCAGCCTCTCAGATCAACTGAAAAGAAATGGTTACAAACCAGTAACTAAAAAGAGCAACAATTTTAAAGACAACTGTCCCATAACCATAAATAACTTAAAACATAAAAAGACTTGCATGATTCACGCTACTTGTAATCAGATGTGGCTTCCCAAACTAGCTTCCAGCTAGGGATAACTTTAAGAAATCCCCTCTAGAAAAATATATAAAATCCTGGTGAATCTCTCATTTTATTTTATAAAAAAATAATTCCTATTGGCGAATCTCTCAATTTTTTGGGAAAACAAATTATTTGTATTGGCAAATATTTTTTAATCACAATTTTTTTGTAGAAAATATTGGCGAATCTCAAGCAATAATCAAAATTTCATTAATGACCATGGAAAATAATTTAAAGAAAAAAGAGTTCTTATCAAAAATTATTAGGCTAACTATAAAAATATTTGATGGGTTTAAGGGAACTATATAGTATCTAGCTACTACCATTTATTTATAATATAATCAAATAATCCTCATTGTATTGTATGAGATAATGTATCGTTATTTTTATTATTATAATAGGATCCAAAATTTCTTCAGTGTCATTGATTTATCAACAATCCAAAGGAAATATTAACCCCAATAAGCGTTACAAATAAGATAGTAACATTTTTTCCTCATGTAATATAATGAAGATCACTAGATTATATTTTAAATCAATAATGAAAACTAATATTGGTGATACAACCCTACTATAACTAAAATTTATGATATATTATTGGTGAATTAATTTAGATTTCTATAATAACTGATAAAATTTCGGCGAATTGAATCTAACCATCTATCAAATATTAGGTGAATATTTGAGTTCAAATTTTTAATAAAATAAATTATTTGGCGATTTAAATATTTCTAAAATAAAATTTTGTAAAAGTTTGGCTAGTAAATTATTAGCCAAATTTGGATTCTCAAATTTCAAAAATTAGCCAATTGGCAAATATTAGCCACTAAAAAAATCATTGCTTCCAGCTCCAGAATGTTCTCACCAGGTCCTGAATTGGATGAGAGTGCAAACCCTTCAGACAAGTTAGCTTAGCTCAGCACACATTATTTTCCCAATTAAGCTCCTAGATCTTCTCTAATTGTCTAGGTAACTGCCCTCTATTCCAGTATAGCATGGATTCCATATTATCTATCTTGGTAAAATCCTAAGCCATGGGTTCTTCTTTCTCCTAAATACTATTCATAGTATCTTAAAAGCTTTTAATCAAGGTATCTGTGTTCACATTTTCTTCTTCAAATTGAAGGTTACCCGATGGATTTACCACTTTGATATCGTTCAATGCATCAGTGTGCATTTCCTTGACTTCCTTTTTCATGGCATGCATGCTCGACACCACAGCTTTGAACATAGTACCTTTCCAACTCAAATTATTTTTTAGTATGAAAAGCATGCAAGCATCTACTATTTTCATTGGATTCTCTGAAAAGAATTGTGCTACTCTATATTCCTCTATATCAATAACCTAAGATACGATGGCTATGCACTTTTGTTCATCTGACTCCCATCCTGGGATTAAAGTTTGAACTTCTCCAATCAGCGCCTCTCCTTCTGCATAGGTAGCCACGAACTCTTGAATAAACTTGTTTCCTTCCAATATGACAACCATGACCCAATTTTTCATTGCCTCCATTAGAGATCTTCTCTACTACATTTTACTCAACAACTATTTACTCTGTCTGGAATTAGGACCAAATTCCTATGGAGATTGAGCTAGGGTAAGTGCACCAACATCGCTGAGTGAGCTAAGAAATTCAGCCATTGTAACTATAGTTGTTTGAGCTTGCATTTTTCTTTGGAATATTTTTGAGATTGTTCGAGCATATGGTCCACTAAAAATTTGAATATTTGGTCTCTAGTATCTCTGTTTAATACATCGAACTCCATTTTCATGACCTTGAAATCTTTTTCCTCAGGTTCATAAACCCCTTACTTTTGTTTGAAATTCATGATCTCAGTGCTCACCTTTCTTGTAGTGGGATATGTGATTAGTCTTTCATTACTCTTAACCCTTTTCATCTTTGGGGCATGGATGACATACTTGGTTAATTTCCCTTTAACTAGTAAGGAGACAGGCTTGAAACCATGGGAATTGAATATAGAAACTACCATATCATTGAACCGATTTTTGTGCCTCTAGGGAAATCCTTTGTTTTGGGGTTCCAGCTAGCTCACAACACAATTTTTAGAGGAAGACATCATGAACTCTTCTATAATCTTCTAGGACTTTGTCTCTCCTCAACAAGGGACAATGTTCAAAAATACTTATATCTTCGCTCCATGGCTCATGAGGAATTTTGGATAGATCTTGAGTGCATGAAAGACAATACATCAAGTACTAGGACATATAAAATTCCCTCTATATCACCTATGCATGTTTGAGTGGGTCTCTTAATGAACTAGCAATCATTTCAGCCTAGTCTAGACTTTTCTTCCCTTCTAAAACAATCTCAATGAAATTGTACATCCAGTCTTCAAAAATAAGTACTTGCTCTGAACCTTTCACTCTGTGCAACAAGACCATTATATCATGAATGAGGGGTTTCATATGGTCTTCGGTAAAAATACTGGGTAACCTGGACCCTCCCTTGTAATTTGACTCAGTCCACTTACGAGCAATATTACTACACTTCTTGTCACTTCCTCCCCAGAACTGAGCAAGTGACTGGGTTGGAGTAAAGCTGGAAAAAGCCTCATTAGGAAGCTTGAAAACCAACATTATTGTCCCTCTAGTTATAGTCAAGAGACTTCTTCCTTCATTATCTAACACACTCTTAGATTTGATGTCATAATGGTTTATGCACTAGTGAACTAGCTCTGGGCTTAGCACAATTGGGGGAAAAGAAATAGCTTGAAGTAAGCCGCTGGACATGAGTTCTAGAGTATGTATTTTCTCTACAGAAACTCTCAAATTTTATACCATCTCTTCTACTTCAACTCCCAACAAATCAATGTCTATGATCACCGAGGCTCTACACTCTAGATTCAAAGAATTTCTGAAAAAATGGATGCTAGACTTCATATTCCCTTCCCAAAACAAATAAAGAGCTACAATTTCTTGTAAACACACTACCACGCAGAAAATAGGAAAGTAATGATTTGACTTAAGTACTAGCATGGAAAGTAATGATTTGACTTAAGTACTAGCATTTAATCAAACCACTTAAGTCATCATTAATTTCCATTTAATGCTACTGCTTCACTCATGCTGAAATAACATCTGCCTTAACTCACACTGCCAGCTCAGAATTCCCTCGTGGCTGCCATCCCTTCAAAGCATATCATACAATCATCCTGATGATTACTTCTCTCACATGTCATGTCATCTATCACCTCAGTTGTCACATTGATCTTTAAATCTATTAAATCTTCCCTTGAACTCCTTTGAACTGCTTCAAACCGGGGTTTGAAGTGGTTAAAAATGGTTTGTCATTGTAGCATGACGTGGCACGGGTCCCACTTGCAATAACTGAAATTACACCAAAATATTTGCTTGAACTTCTTTGAACTAATTTGAACTGAGGTTCAAAGGGGTTCAAATTGGTTCAATAACTACCAACACTTGATTGAGAGGAGCCGACTTCAAAAAGACAAGTTTGAAACATTGAGGCGATTAACTCAAAGGCAAAGCTGACATTATAAGACTTTTTGATGCAAACTTCTTGAAAAGGAGGACACCGAGAAAGAAATAAATATACCAGAGGGTCAAGGACACTTTTTATATGGTGACTCAAATGGACCCTAAAATTGGCTCTATCTGGAGGACTGGATGTTGCCAAATACGCAGAGAACTCTAGATTACTGGTTTCACAAAAATGAGAAGAATGAAGGGAAAGAAAGGACACACATGACTACACCTAAAGAAAGTGGGAAAGCTAACTATTATGTATAGGGGGAGTCAGAACATCATTAAAACTTGAACAATTTGAGGTCTTTCTTGTTATAAGTGAGAGGAAGATTAATACCATCCGAGAAGGATAGACAGAAAGCATTAGAACCAATTTCCTCTGATATAATGAACGGGCATTTCCATAAAGACTCAAACTTCCCATGAGATCCTTTAGGCACCCTTCTCTTATCCCACAACATAACTTCATCCCCTTCTATATATGTACATGCATGGGCTCTCATATCAAAAAATTTCTTGACTTTCAGCTAATTCCATGTAATGTGATGTACCAAGTCATTTCTTTCTTCCTCCAACTTACTCAAGTACATGATGCACTTTTCTAGAGAACTTAGATAATACTGATCTTTGATCACTGATTGCAGCTTGGCTGTAGATAATTCTAGAGGTAAGGAGAGATGAGATCCAATTCCATACATAATCTCAAAAGGATCCATGCCAATGGATCTTTTGGGAGTGGTCCTATCGGACCATAAGGCTTCATACAACTTCTTATGCCAATCATGAGGATTGTCATCTAGAAATTTTTTCATTATAGCTACAAGGTTCTTATTGCTTGATTCCGCTTGGCCATTTCCCTACAGAAAATAATTAGATAAATGGGCTAAAGATATCCCATTCTCAAAGAAAAAATCTGAGATCTCTTATCATGAAAAATACATAGCATTATCCACTACCACTTTGATTGGTATCCCAAATGTCATAAAGAGGTGGTTCAACAGGAAGTCACAGACAACTTGTGAAATTTCTTTCTTCATTGAGATGGCTTCCACCCATTTAGTGAAGTAATCGGTGGCGGTTAATATATATATGCCCTGCACTAGATGGAGGATTTAAAGGCCCAAAAAAATCTATGCCCTTCTATCTAAAAGGTTCATCTACTACCACCAGCTTGAGGGGTAAAGCTACAAGTTGCAGGCGTCCAGTGAACAACTGACATTTTTCACAATTCTTGACGTAGTGATACGCATCTTTGAACAGTCTCGGCTAGTAGAAATGGTTCCAGAGAATTTTAAATGTTGTGATGGTGGAGGAATAGTTCCCCCCATAGGCTTCATCATGGAAAGCCTTCAGTAGATATTTCTACTGGGAAACATCCACACACCTAAGGAATGTCCCATCAATACCCCTTTTATATAGCACATCTTGTGAGATTACATATTTGGAAGCTTTAAAATTTAGATTATGCATTTCTTGAGGATTTAGGTGTCCAGGACACTCACCATAGGTGAGTAAGTATATCACATCTTAAAACCAGGGGTCAGTCAAACTGACTAACAACGGTATGGGGACTTCATTTACCTCTTCTCCCGCTGGTTCACCATTTTATCCTATCAATTTACACATACCTTGTCCTCTTACCAAATTCATTGGCTTGATATTTAAATCATATTCTTGTATTTTAGCTATCCACACTACTCTACTTTTCATCCCTATCTCCTTTTGGGTCAAGACACTTTTAACTATTGTCTCTAGGACATATACTATAGCGTGAGAATGTAATATATAGTACCTGAATTTCTTTACTGCTTTTACTACGAAAAAGGTATATTTCTCAATTTGAGAATACTTAAGTTCATGTTTCTTCATCAGCATGCTCATTAAAGAAATTGGTGCTTCCTACCCCTTTTCATCTTTTTGTGTCGAAATGCCAGATAAAGTGTGCTCTGATGCATAGCAATGGATAATGAAGTCTTTTTAGAAATATGGACTTGTTAAGGAAGGAGCCTGGGATATTGCTACCTTAATATCATTAAAATATTTTTTCCCCTCTTCACTCCACTTGAAAGCGAACTTCTCACTCATCATTTCTACCACATGCCTGGTAGTTTCTAAAAAATCTAGGACAATGGCCCTTAAAAAATTCACTTGACCAAAGAAAGACTTGAGACTGCTTCTGTTGGAAGGAAAGTTGAGTTGTTGAATCACCTTGACCCTATTAGGATCAATTTGACACCTTCTCTTGAAATAATATGCCCTAACAATTTACCCTCCTCAACAAAGAAAACTGACTTCTTCAAATTTAGGGATATTCTATGACTCCTACATCTTTGCAACACTATTTTGATATCTCTCACATGGAGATTCCTTATTTTTGAATAGACAATCAAGCCATCTAGATAAATTACAATGATCTTATTGCGAAGATCCCTGAATGAGGAATTTGTCACCCTCTAGAAAGTTGCACCAGCTTTAATCAATCCAAATGGCATCAAGTTGTATACGAAGGTGCCCCAAAGAGTTATAAAGGATGTCTTGTGCTGGTCTTCTTTTTCCACGCTAATTTTATTGTATCTAAAATAACCATCCAGCATAAACATCATCTCTAATCTTGATACATCCTCGAGGACATGTTCCATCACTGTCAGTGTGTAATTGTCTTTGAGACTAGCTTGATTCAGATCCTGAAAATCTAAACAGATTCAGATTTCTCTGTTCTTCTTCCTCACATGAACTATATTGGAAATCTAGGTGGAATGGTGAATCAGGTAGATAATCCTTGCTTGCAGCATCTTCTCTACCTCTTTAAATATGGCCTTAGATACTTTCAGATTGTAATTCCTTAGCTTTTGACATAAAGGCGTAGTGTCTGGCATCAAAGGAATACGATGTATGAACTAACCACATTTGAAATTCTTAAGGTCTTTGTACCCCCAATCAAAAAAATCTTTATATTCTATTAATAGCTTCTTGAGGTCAGCCTTCTCTTGCTAAGAACATTTCTTGCCTATCAAAATCCATTCTGGGTCCTTCATCGCCTATATTGATTTTATCATACTCCTTGGAGTTGTAAGCATGGGATATATTTTCTTTGACCGTATTGTCATCCCTTCTTTGAAATAGATGTTCTAAAGAAACCAACCCCTTTAGAATTTTATTCCCCTTTAGCTGAATGATTTTGTCATCTTCTGTAGAACCTTCACAGGTTTCCTTGCACTCATCTCCAAAACCTTCAAAGTAAACATTAGAAAAATTATTAATACACCCTAAGAAATCACTAAGCTAGGATTCATTATCAAACACCTATCAGTGCTCTATATTCTTTGGTACTTTTGACCTGTAAATCATTTCTATTTGGTAACTGTGTATTTTAAAGTCTATATGTGGTAAAAGAAATGATGCTGAAAGTGCTAAGGAATCTACTTTAGTGTTCAAGCTTCTCTGTATGAGTTGATGACATGTAACTGATTTAATGTTTGAGGATGTTAAGTTGATGATCATACAAGGCATTAAATCAGTTAATGTATTCTATTTTCATTGATGTCAACTTGATATAATCTGTATAGTAATGGAAATATTGCCAAAGACTTCAAAGAACCAATGAATCAAAGGCTATGCTATCAGTAATGCATATAAGTCAAGTATTCACAAAGTAACTATATACACCGACGGAGTGCACACTGACAGACAAAGTAAAAGAGCAAAGTCAGAGTGTTACCCGATGAGCAAATGCACAGCATTATCAACAAGAAAAGTTACAATGTTGCCCGATGAGAAAAATACTGAGTAACTCGATGGATAGAATTACAGTGCTACCCGATGAAAAAGACAAAGGACGGAGATCCCGATGAAAACTAAAGTCACACCGACAGAACAGTCAGTTATCACTGATGACTAACTGAAGTGATGACTGACAAAACAAAGAGTTCAAAAAATGACAAAATGCTTAGCTGTTAAGAAGCTAAAGATAGACGTAACTAATACTTATCATTGTTTTAATCATCCAGATAAATCCAGAGATAAGTAATTGATTTAAATTTGATTTGTCAAGTTGGTAAGAAAATCTCTTTGAGATAAAACTGAAGTTTTCTTTAAATATAAATTGTGAGAATTATGGATCACACCAAGAATCAAGAAATCCAAGAAAAGGTAAATCACGTCTATATAGAGACAAACCCAATTCATTACGAATTGTGTGGGGTGAAAAAGAGAAGAGGAAAGATGCGAAAGAAGATCTGAAGGAGAAGAATGTCTTCATTCAGTCCTGATCAATCAAGCTAAGGAAAGAGCTAGATTCTTTAGACACCGATGAACAGTGAGACAACATCACAGATCATAATAGTGTGGAGAAAAGGTATAGAATTGATTATATTGATAAGAGAGGTAATGCACTTACAATAGATCTAAAAATTTGTAATTAAGTTGTATGTGTGAAAAAATCATTAATGTTTCAGTTTAACCATTGAAGCATCAAGTCTCTTAACCGAGCAAGACTTAAAAGTCTTCTACAATTGAGATACATCCCAAGGAGTATCAAAAGGTTTGATCATAGAAAGAAGCATTGGATATGCCTAATACCTATTGACAGGACAAGTGAGAGTTTGATCAAGGATGGTAGCATTAGATGCTAGATACTAGGTGACAAACTATCTTTAAAATCCTCTAACAAGGTCACACCTAATAGTGTATTTGTAACCTTTAACAGGGTTGGCTCCTAACATAGCTCACTTCAGAAGAGTGGAAAATTGGGGTATCAGTCCCAATGGTTTTTCCCTTAACAAGGCTTCCATGTTAAAAATCCATGTGTTACGTGTTTATGTTCCCTTACTTTACTGTTTTACATTTCACATATGCATTTCTAGATTGATCGGTATAGTCTGCATATTTAATGTGTTTCAGTAAATAGTTGACTGCTTATTAGTAAACATACAGAAGAGAGATTTACAAAGCCATCTGACAAGTAGAAAATTGATATAATTATTTCAGGGCATTCATATTGTAGGACAGAAGATAACTAGAGACATAATTTGTGGTTATAAGTTTTAAGGGTTGATTTAAGGATTAAATTTTGAGGCCACTTATTCACCCCCCCCCCTATTAGGAATAAGGTGTCTCAACCTTGTTTATTTCCTTACATTTGATATTTTCCAAATGTCCACACTTTGGACAATGTGTAAGGTAATCATCACTGAAATGGTTATGATGGATTCCTATGACGGTTATTAATTTTTGTAAGAGCTAATTATGGAAGTTTTGATGATGGGTGAAGATGTGCAAGACATGTGGTAACTAATCAGTTGAGTACTGTACACTCTTCTGAAAAAAAAAATTGGGCTCCTATTTTCTAAGAAAATGGTAAAACCCTAATACGACTGCCTTTGGAAGTTTCCCTAAAAAGTGAAGCGCATGATATAAGCATTTTTTATGGTTGTGAATCTGTGATAAGTTAGTGTATTGTTGGAACATTTTTTATGCTGCCAAATTTGTCTTCAAGTGTCGATTATCTCCTGAAAGAACTTGCATTGCAAGTGTATTGTAAATAGTATTTGTTTTGATTAATACATTGTGCAGGTTTTGGAGTGCTAGGGTTTTTTACTGAAAGGTTTTCCCCAGGGTAAATCATTGTGTCATTCTCATTTTTCTATGTATGCATGTTATTGTATTATCATTCTGTAATTGCTAAGGGTTAAATCTGAATTTGCATGATCCTCTTCTTGGAAGTTTAGTGTAGGGAGTTGTTTTCCACACACTTAGTTTCCTTTTACTTGGTATCAGAGGCTGGCCAGTTTTGGTTCTATTTGTTAGAGTACAGGTTTTTTGAGCTAATCTCCAGTTCAGTGCGAGTATTGTTGTAGAGTATTCATAACCTTATTGCAGGAAGAGATGGCAGGTTCTTCATACAGTAGAATGGAGGTGGAAAAGTTCAATGGCACATAATCTAAGTTGTGGAAACTCAAGACGGAAGACATGCTCGTAGACCGTGATGTATGGGAGGTGGTTGATAATGATATAAAACCAATAAACATGCCTCAAGAAGATTGGGATCTCAAGGATCGGAAAGCTAAGGGTCTCATTAGACTCTATCTAGCAGATTCTATTCTCCTGAATGTTCTCGATGAGAAGACTGCAAACAAATTATGGACATGGCTTGGGTCTATGTATCAGGCCAAGTCCTTGGTGAACTGATTGTTCTTGAGAAAGAAGCTATATTCTTTGAGAATGGAGGAAGGAGGATCTATTGTTGATCACCTCAACGCATTTAACATGTTGATTGCATAGTTGACATCAACTGGTGTTAAGTTGGAGGAGGAGGATCATTGTATGACGCTACTATGTTCCTTGCCAGATTCATGGGACCATCTTATGATGGCCCTAGGGAGTACTATTGTCACTTTCCAAATGGATGATGTGGTATCTTCACTATTATCTGAAGAGATGCAAAGAAAGACTTTTGATTCAACCAAGGAAGCCCTTGCTATTCGTGATAGATCCAAAGACAGAGGAAAGAAAAATGACAATAAGTCTGAAAAGGGTAGATCCAAATCCCATGGGAAATCTAAGACTCTTGGAAAGTCTAAGGTAACATGTTGGAAATGTGGTAAGACTGGGCACTTCCATAAGGACTGCAAAGAGCCAAAGAAGAAGAAGAAAAGCCCAGATTCAGATTCTGAAAAATCACAAGAAGATGGCGATGCTTTTTTCATAGCCTTGTCCACTCATGCATCTGATGATGTGTGGCTGATTGACTCAATTTCTTCTTTTCACATGACCTATCATCAAATTTGGTTCTAAAAGTACAAGGAGTTTGATGGTGGAAAGGTGTACCAAGGTGATTATTCTCACCTAGAGATAGTTGGACGAGGAAGAGTCACTATCAGATTCCCTGATAGATGAGTAAAGGGGATCAAAAGGGTAATGCACATCCTAGGTTTGGCATGAAACCTATTATATGTAAGTATTTTGAATGATGCAGGTGTGAAAGTTGTTTTTTTGAAAGATGGATGCAAGATGATTAGAGGAGCTATAGTGCTTGCGAAAGGTACTAGGAGAGGTACCCTATTTTAGTTGGATGCTTGCACTTCACAGTGCAATATTTCTTCTATCTCAAGGAAGAGAGCAGTAGTCACTTCATCTCCACCATCTAAACCAACAGTGAAGAATTTTGTTGTAATGGGTTTTGATGGTAGTGCAGCAAGTGTACCTAAGGGTGCTAATACTTTGGAAGGCAAACTTCCTGCAAAAAGGACAATGTTGTGGCATATGAGATTTGGCCACATTGATGAGAAGGGTCTCAGAACCCTAAAAAATAAAAACCTCATTGAAGGGTTAAATGATTGTAGTCTCGAGTTTGACTTCTACGAACACTATGTTTATGGTAAGCAAAATCATGTTCAATTTTACTCGAGTTCTCATAAGTCTTCTAGTATTTTGGATCTTATCCATTCGGATGTGTTTGGTACTATTAAAGTTCCTTCACTCTCCAAATCTATATATTTTTTATCTTTTATAGATGATTACAGTAGAAGGACATTGATTTATTTCCTTAAAACCAAGACACAAGTTTTCAGTCGGTTCAACGAATTTAAAGCTCTCGTAGAGAATCAGACTTGTAAAAGAATTAAGTGTGTGAGAACTGACAATGGTGGTGAGTTTTGTTTGGTAGAGTTTGAATAGTTCTATAAAGAACGAGGGATCAAGAGGCATAAGACAACTCCTTATACCCCACAACAAAATGGAGTTGCAGAAAGAATAAACAAGACACAGATGGAGAAGGCTAGGAGTATGCTTAGTGGAGCTGGCCTAGTACAAAGGTTTTGGGTTGAAGCTATGGCAACTGCTTGCTATCAGGTTAACAGATCTCCTACATCATCTCTTTTTGGTAAGACACCCTTGGAGGTGTGGTCTGGTAAGAAGCCTTCAGTTAGACATGTTCGTGTTTTTGGTTGTGAAGCTTATGCACATGTGCCTAAGGAGAGAAGATCTAAGTTGGAAAACAAGGCTGTAAAATGTATCTTCATCAACTACAGTGTTTGTGTGAAAGGATACAAGCTTTGGGATCCTGTGATTGGTAAGGTGTTGTATAGAAGAAATTTTATTTTTAGAGAGCTAACACCTTCTCCTATTTTTCTACATTTGGATGAAAAACAAATGAAAGAAGATGTTGTTCAGTTGCCTCGTACCCCTGAGAAGACTGAATAGAGAGAGTGTGATGGATCTGATGATGGGGAGAGCTCTAGTAGCTCTAAAAATTTAGAAGAAGAGGTAGAATAACCTCAACCTTAGCCCTTGAGGAGATCCACGAGAGAAAGAAAGCAGCCAGAGAGGTTTGGATTTTCTATGTTAGATTCTAGTTGTGCTTATGCCTTGACTACAAACACTAATGAGCCTAGATCTATGAAAGAGGTTATAGGTATGGAAGATGCAGGTTCCTAGATTGAGGCCATGGATGATGAGATGGCTTCATTGGAGAAGAAAAAAACTTGGGACCTAGTACCTTTGCCTAAAGGACGGAAACCTGTTGGAAGCAAATGGGTGTTTAAGAATAATTTATGTGCAGATGGCAGTGTTGAGAGGTACAAGGCTAGATTGGTTGCAAAGGGGTATTCACGGGTGGAGGGAATTGATTATGGTTAAATATTATCTCCTATTGCAAATCTTACATCCATTAGATTTCTGTTATCTCTAGCAGCGTCATATGATTTAGAGGTAGAATAGATGGATGTGAAGACAACTTTCCTTCATGGTAATTTGGAGGAAGAGAGCTATATGTCACAACCTGAGCACTATATTTGGAAAGGTAAAGAGTCTTTGGTTTGCAGATTAAAGAAGTCTATGTATGGTTTGAAACAATCTCCTAGAATGTGGTACCTTAAATTTGATGCCTTTGTGTTGTCGATTGGTTTTCTGAGATCAAAATCAAATCATTGTGTTTATTTCAAAGTTGACAATGATCACCTTCTTATTATTGCATTATATGTTGATGATATGTTTTTGATTGGGAAGGGTATGGGTATGATTTCTGATTTGAAGTCTCAGTTGTTAGCACAGTTTGAGTTGAAATATCTAGGGGCAGCCAGGTATATTCTAGGTATGGAAATCAGTAGAGATAGGTCTAACAAAAAACTTTGGTTGAGTTAGAGTAAGTATGTGAAGTCTGTGTTGGACAGGTTTAGCATGGCAGATTGCAGACCATTGTGTGTTCCTGTTTCTATGGGAACAAAGTTATCTATGGATGATTGTCCATAATATCCTAGTGAGGTGGAGGACATGAGAAAAGTACCTTATGCGAGTGTAGTTGGTAGCCTTATGTATGCTATGGTCTGTACTAGACCAAACATTGCCCAATCAGTGGGAGTCCTGATTTGGTTTATGGCTAAACTTGGACGGGTACATTGGGATGCAGTTAAGAGAGTGTTTAGATATTTGAAGGGTACATCAGAGTATTCCATTTTATATCATGGAAACTTTTCTAGAGCTCTGCATTTAGTTTGTATTCATGGGTTTGTGGATTTAGATTGGGCAGGTGACATTGACAGCAGGAGATCCACCAGTGTCTATGTGTTTACTATGTTTAGTGGTGTCATCAGTTGGATGAGTAAGTGACAACTTGTGGTTGCTTTGTCCACAAAAGAAGCAAAGTACATGGTAGCTTCTCATGCTTGTAAGGAAGCCATTTTTCTTAAGAGACTTTGTTCAGATGTTGGTGTCGATGTAGGATAGATTACAATTTGTTGTGACAGTTAGAGTGCTATTTGCCTTGCAAGGAATCTAACTTTCCATGCCAGAACCAAGCACATTGATGTGTAGTTTCACTTTGTGAGAGATATGGTAGAGGATGGAAAGGTAAGTTTGGAGAAGGTAGATACAGTAAAGAATGTTGCGTATGCATTGACAAAACCTGTGGGCACAGAGAAGTTCAGATGGTGTTCATAGTCTATGGGCCTCTCGGCCTATAGCAATTAAATCTTGTTATTTCCTTTCGATCTTACAAGGTGTTCGACAAGTGGGAGAATGTTAGGAATAAGGTGTCTCAACCCTATATATTTCCTTACATTTGATATTTTCCAAATGTCAGCACTTTGGACAATGTGTAACGTAATCATGACTGAAACAGTTATGATGGATTCCTATGACGGTCATTAATTTTTGTAAGAGCTAATTATGGAAGTTTCGATGATGGGTGAATACATGCAAGACTTGTGGAAACTAATCAGTTGATTACTGTACACTCTTCTAAAAAAAAAATTGGGTTCCTATTTTCTCGGAGAATGGTAAAACCTTAATATGGCTGCCTTTGGAAGTTGCCCAAAAAAGTGAAGCGCGTGATATAAGCATTTTTTAGGGTTGTGAATCTATGAGAAGCTAGTGTATTGTTAGAACATTTTTTATGCTGCAAAATTTGTCTTCAAGCGTTGATTATCTCCTGAAAGAACTTGAATTGCAAGTGTATTGTAAATAGTATTAGTTTTGATTAATACATTGTGCAGGTTTTGGAGTGCTGAGATTTTTTACCAAAAGGTTTTCCCTAGGGTAAATCATTGTGTCATTCTCATTTTTCTATGTATGCATGTTATTGTATTATCATTCTGTAATTGCTAAGGGTTAAACCTAAATTTGCACAATCCTCTTCTCAAGAGTTTAGTGTAGGGAACTATTTTCCATGCACTTAGTTTCCTTTCACCCCCCCCCCTCCCAGTTATTACTAACAATTGGTATCAGAGCTTGTGTGCTTAGAAGGAAGGTTTCAAGACCTAAGCTAAAGATCGCAAGATGAACTCACGAGATGTGCCCAAGTTGAACAAAGATAATTTTGCTTCATGGTAGAGCAGAATAAGACCACCTATCAGGTATTGGAAATGATGTTAATCAATACTTAGATATTGAATATGTGTTACCCATAGGAGCACGAACAGTTGAAAAAATGAGAAAGAAGCATGAGCACAATTTCATGATGATAGAACTTCCTTCCTCACTCTTTGATGCTGAATTTGAAGATGTCAAAACCTGCAAGACTACAAATAAAATGTGGGACAAATTGATGCTTGTACATGGTGGTGACAAAAATGTTTTGAGAGCCAAGACAAAAAGCTTTAGAGGAAAGTTTGATGATGTCAAAATGAAAGAAGGTGAAAACATCACTCAATACAACACAAGAATCAAAGAGGTAGTCAATGATATCCAAGGAGTTGGACGTGTACTAGAAGAAGATACAGTGGTAAGTTAAATTCTAAGAACCTTACTGCCTACTTATGCTATTAGTGTATCTTCCATTCAAGAAATGAGAGCAGTAGAAAATAGCAATGTTACTCTAGACAGTTTAATTGGAAGACTGATTTCATTTGAGATGAACAATTTTGATAATAGTGTCTTACCAAACATAGAGTCTGCATTCAAATCTTCTTTGAGAATAAGTAAATCAAGTCATAAACACACGAGAAAAGATGGTGATAGTGAAAGTGAAGAAGAATATCTTGATGAAATTGAAGCACTTATGGCTAGAAGAATGCAGAGAGGCAAAGGTAAATAAAAAGGTAAATTACCACTTGTTTGTTTTAATTGTAAAGAGATTGGACAATTTGTTGGAAGATGTCCTAATAGAAGAAAATATGACAGAAGTAATGACAGGTCATTTGAAAAAAACTCTGATAGAGGTGATTACAGAAGCTACCTATAATAAAAAAGAAGAGATTCTTGAGACTATAGGGACAAAGGAAAGAAGGCCAGTTACCTATCAAAATACAAAGATGATGATATTGACACTGAATCTAAGGAAGACATCGAGATGGTGTTTGTGGCAGTAAAAGATGATTTAGATGATGATGAAGAAAGGTATGTAGAAACTACACGCATATCTAAAGTTAGTAAAAATGATGTCTAGATCATAGATAGTGGTTGGACTCACCATATGATCGGTGACAAGCAAAATTTTGAGACTTTTGAATACTATAAAGGTGGTTCAGTAAGAATGGATAATGACACACCTTGTCTAGTTGAAGGTAGAGGAACCATAATGTTGAACAACCAAATAAAATATGAAATTCTTATGGGTAAATGGATTGAATTATAATATATTAAGTGTTTCTCAATTGAATAATTCAGGTCACAGAGTAGCATTTGAAAATAAGAAGGCAAAGATCCTCAATAAATCAAGAAATTTGATTGGTACCAATGAGTAGACAAAAGGTAACTTATTCTAACTAAATGATATTGACACCACTTGCTTAATGGCTAGAAATGAAGACATATAGTTGTGGCACAAAATATTGTGTCATGTGAAATTTGACAACATGACAAAGATTAGGAAAAAGAGAAATGTAAGAAGTTTACCGATGATGGTTAAACCTAACAACATCATGTGTAAGAATTGTCAAAAAGGTAAGATTACAAAGTCTAGTTTCAAAAGAAAAACCCATACGTCTGATGTCATTCTTGAATTATTCCATACTGATTTATGTGAACCTATAAGGACAAAGAGTTATTATGGTGATGTTAGGATTGGATAATACTGAGAGGGGGGTGAATCAGTATTATAACAGTTAATTAAATTCTTCAACCACTTGAACATTAACCATACAATTTCAGTAAAGGAAAGAACATAAACAAATAAAAAAGAGCTCATAACACCATGATTTGTTTACGAGGAAACCCTGCCCAAGGGAAAACCCCAGTGGGGATGATACCCACAAGAATGCACTAAAGTATAATGTCCATGTTAGGAGACCTAGCCCTATAAGGAGTTGAATATTACATACTAAATTTCCTTGTTAAAGGAATAACAACCCTATTAAAGGTTCTCAACACCCTCTTAGGGGACAATGAGCTTACAACTCTTACAATGTAATTCTTTTACAAAAGGTTCTCAGTTATGAATGAAAACAAGCATCATAAATGCTTTGATAATTCCTTTATAGCTCTACCATTCACATGTCTTCTCTACATATCCTTCACTTTCTCACAACACCCAATCTTTACAAAAAATATCTTACATATATATCCTTTTAACTTTACAAAGTCGTCTCTCAGAATAAATATTACAAACATTGTCGAGTCGGCCTTCATTACATAATACAATTAAAATAGTAAACATCAAATGTATAGTCGGCACTCTTGCATATTCAAAGTATAGACTATCAATAAAAAAAATATGTCTTTGATTTCCTGGAGTCCAAGTCATACTCCCTTATTCTTCATTGTTGTCCAACTATTCTATATCGTTGTACTCTAATGTCTCTCAGTCTTCAAATCCTCATAACTCTCTGTATAGTTATCCAAAACTAGATCGATCTTTGGTGTATGTCAGACATAATCCATACTATCTTTCACTAATCCTGCATGCCTTAATTCATCGATCTCTATCTTCGACATCCAAAATAATATTGTATCTCTGTTTCTATACTTAGTCAATTTTGGACATACCAAAACTTAACTTCAAAACAATCGATCTTAAACCTAGATGTGTTGCCATAAATGAAAACCAAAAAGTGAATCACATTACCCAAATTGATTACTTTCCAACAATCTCTCCCTTTGGCATTGATGGTAACACTTAACAAAAAAAGGTACTAAGTGTTCCAACAAAACAAAACTATCTCCACTTCTTCTCCTTATATTTTTCATTTTCTTTTCATTATATATATATATTGTTCTCTCTTCTCTTCTTAATTCATTTTTTTTTGTTCTCTCTTCTCTTCTCTCCCTTTGACAACAATGACAAAGGTGCATACAAATAAGCATCACTTCTTTATCGCAAGTTTTAGAATGGCTTGGAAGGAATATTCCAAAATCTTTACTTCAGAGCTCCATGTCTTAAAAAAAATCTGACTTATATGAATCAATCCATTCAATGCAAAAGATGTAGTTTCAGCATTCTACATGTCTGTGGGTAAGCCTTTAGCCAATGAATCTGTAGTATTTTCTAAATCTATCAGATGTGCCTCAAGTATTGATAGCTTTAGAGTAATGAAGTTCCTCAGTAAATTGAATCTGTTCAGTACTCTCTCCTTCTCATTCTCCTATACACTCATCTTAGCCAATATCTTTGTCACTTTTGTGTTTAACTTTGTAGTGCTATGTGAAGATGTTTCACAACCATCCATTAACCTATTCAAAGTTGCCCTTTCCTTGGAAATAATATCTTCAACATTCTGAATATGTCTGATAGGATTCATGTTGTAACCAAATAACTTTCTCCCATGTGTAATGTAGTTCTTTGCATTTATCAGACAAGTTTTCAGAACTCCTAAGTACCATGAGATGAACTTGCATACTTTTATCAGCTGCTTCTCTTCATATGTTTTCTCTGCTTTCTCCTTTGCAGTCTTCAACAAATTTTCAAAATGGCCATCAAACTCATCAACTATGACTTTCAAGTTTCCAATATCATCTTTGTTCTAGAATACTAAGGGTACTAGGAGCAATTTATTCATAGTATCAATAGCTCTTGAAATCACCTTTGTTTTCTTATCTCCTTTTGGTACTAATTTCTCCTTTGCTTCGTTCAGTACGGTGAATGCCAATTTCACCAGTTCATCTTCATCCATGTTATTGACATTTACATTACTACTTGCCAACAATAAGCTAGATGGCAAAGTTACCTCTTCCTTCTCATCTTATTTTTGCTTAGTCTTCTATCCTTCATCCTCTTTCTGCTCAATTTCCTTATTGTCATCTTCCTTCTCAGTTTCATCAACAATAGAAGTGTCCATGGTTCGTGCAAAAGGGTCCTTCTCATCGTGTGAGGGGTCTAGTGTTACTGCCACACCAGAAACATAGAAATCTACAGTAGTGTCTTCTTTACTCTCTTCTTCATTAGTCTCTGTGTCCTTTGTGTTGTCATCCATTCCCAATTGTGTAGGTAAATCTATCTTAGGAGGTTGGGGCTTGACAAAAGTAGTTCTCAACAGTATCTTCTCAAGTGCCTTCTGAGTTTCCTCAGTCACTTCATCATATTTCCTCACCATTATCTTTAGTAATCTTGTCTTTTTCCTTAACAGGGGTTTCAATTCTTTGACTATAGTATCTCTCTCTTGTATAGATAACATAGGTAGCATGTCATCAATCTCTTTTTTTCTAATCTGATCATCTTCAATTTGTGCCAAACATTTTTTGCTTTCCAATTTTGTATACAAATCTGAGGGTATGCTTCCTTCAACTTCCAAAAGTGTCTTCTTGAAACTAAGCATGTGTTCTATTAAAATATCTTCAATTTTTAGTTTATCTACTTCTTCATATCTGTCATAATATTTATCAATTGAAACCAATTTTCCTTGTTCAATTGCTCTTTTCTCCAGCATTTCAATGTCAAGTTTCCATGCTTTATTCTTCTTAGTTTTCTTCTCTTCTTCCTCAGCTGTGCTCTTCTCTTTTGTTTGCATACTAGTTCTAGTTACTCTAGGAGTAACTTCCTTCGCTTGTTCTTCCTGCTACTGTGGTGGAGGTGTGTTATCAACCATAATTACTTTATGGGTGGAAGGGGCATTAGTGCTTCCACTAGCTACTCCAAGGGATCTATCTGCCATCTTCTTCTTCATATCTTTCAGTTCTTCCTCAGATAGATCAACCTTTACTCCATAGTCATGAATAAGATTAGCAATCTTTCTCTTCCTTTATCATCTATACTATTCTTCTCTTACCTTCTCTAACTTCTCCTCATATGTTCCTCATCTCTCTTTTGATGTATTGACTTTTGATGGAAGAATATTTTCTACTTGCATGGTGAGTACTTCGGAACTCACTTCATAACCCATAGGGTAACACCATTTCTTTCTAGGGGTCACTGCCTCAAAACATACATAGTCTATTTCAACCATAAAACAAATTGTGTCCTTGTACTTCTCAATAATGTCCTCATGTAGTTTGTATCTACTCTTCATTTGTCTTTGTATAGTTTTGATCATTACAAATAGTTATCCATCTACCCAAGTAGTGTTATGTCTCTTATAACTCTGTGAAATCAAAATACCAGTGGGAATTCTAGTTTTCCAGCACTAGGATGTAAACCAGGAAACTTATGTTCAATATGAATGAACATGTGTACCAATAATGATCCAAATCTAAAGGTTTTCATTCTGTCTTTCTTCACAAGATTAACATTCTCAAGGAATTGTTGTGCCAATACCTCACATAGGTTGAACTATGTGTTTTCTTTTACCATTCTCCATGCCATCATAATAACTCTAGCTGATACTGAATTAGGTCTGTTTCTATAGAAACATTTGTAACCAAGTATCATTGCAATCAACCTTACATCTTGTTGAAAAATATCATTTACTGTCATTTCCCTTCTGTCCCACTTCGAGTGTGTTAGGGTTTTGACTTCCTTCTTAACATGTTTCTCAGCAAAGAGAATAATTATGGTGTTAGAAAGACCAGTAATCTCATTAATTAGGTCACTGCATATTTTCACAGGTTGGCTACCAATCCATATGAATTGGTCATGAACCCTGCTCATAATTATTTTAAACCATTCATTTTCGTCAAAGTCGCACAAGTGCATAATCTTCATTATACTTAATTGACTAATGTCTTTCCATTCTTCCTTCATGATTCCATTTTCAAACATGTTTTCAATTTCTATGAGTATATCATCCTCTCCTAATGTGTCATATTTACAGTGAATGTAATCCCTAATATCTTCAACATGAAGTACGCCATGTGGGGTCTATGAAAATGCTCCTTTTGGATCTTCTTCACATGACTTATAAGGATGTTTCTTGAATTTGTATCTAGGATGATCAACAACATAAAAAATTATAGGTGCATCCATAGCTTAGATAATGTAGAATACCTTTCACATGCGGAAATCCAAGTTTATGGTTCAATCAATCATGCACGACAAGTGTAGAAATGTTTGAATACTTCTTCTCTCTGATCTCCTTGGCCCGCTCCTTGTCAAAAGATAGAAAAATAGATCATAACACGGTACTTTATACAAGTTAGGTTATGACTTTTCTTTTTCACTTCAAATTGGCTGGTCGGCTATTGAATCTCATGATCAGAATATACAAGTCGGCTGATGATGTGCTCTTAGATATATGATCCATAATGTCGGCTCAACATATTACCAATCTCGCATGAGCTCACTACATGATTTTTAGGGCAGGATAGATTCTGATGTGTTTCATTTAATGCTCCCCTAAGGCCATGATCAGCCAATTAGGTTGATTCTATCTTGCTACCTTCAAGCGAAGATCTAGTAGCATCTACTGACTCTCCCTGAACTGATGTCTCACTAGTTTCTTTAATCTTCCATATCTTGCCACTATTTTTGTCTTCTGCTAATTTTCAAAATCATTCTTCACATCTACAATACTCTTGCCAGTATCATTTCCATTCTTCTGTGAATTCATAGGAGGTGGTGTTCTTCTGTTGTCTACTCCATTATACCTAAAAAACTTTGCTATATGTCCTAGATTATTTCATTTGTAACATATAGGAGGTCTTCTTTCTTGATTAACTTGTAACTTACAGTACTTCACAATGTTCCCAATGTTTTTACATTTGTAGCATGTAGGTTTCATTGTAGGTTCTCTTCCATTGTCTTGTCTATATCCAGATTGATTAGGTCTTCTGCATTGAGTCTTCTTGTGCCCATAACCATTACAGTTAAAACAATAACCAGAAAAATTTCTAAAAGGGGCATTACCTCTGCAGTCTCTCTTCATGTGTCCAAATCTGTTGCAACCAAATCATCTACCTCTGAAAGGTCTGATCTGCTCTTTAGGTTCTTCAATAGATGGTTTCTCAACATCAATCTTCTCTACTGATTTCTCTTCTTGATTCTTTGAACATTCAGCTTCATTGAAGCCAATACCAGTCATGTCACCTTTAGGTTTCTGATTGTCTAACTGTTCATCAATCAAGTCACTGCTAGTGTAAAGTTTCTCAATATTTTTCTTTGCTTCAGCTAGTTCACCTTTCACAATTTGATAGTATTTCTCCAGTTCCAAGTATTTGTTCTTGTAGCTGTCAGCTTCATCTTTCATTTGATTCAACGCATTGTTCAAGTTTTCTTTAGCTTTCTTCTTGGCATCCTCCTATATATGAATTTCTTTAGCCATATTCTTGTTCTTAAGCTTCAGAGTCTTAATCTCTTCTTTCAGGTTCTTCACCTGATCTGAATTGTCCTCATCTGAATCTTCTTTTATATGGACCATAAGATCTTCTCTCTGACTTTTGGAAAGTTCAAGCTATTCTTTTAGTTTCTTTATGAATTTCTCAGCTCTTCAGAGGTTGAACTTCAATTCTCCATTTTCTTCTTTAGCATTTTCAAGATCTTCAAGTGCAGCTTCAAAATTCTCCTGCAAACCATTCAAATCCATTCTGATCTCCCTCAAGCTATTAGGCTTTCTCTCCAAGGGCCAAAATCTCTGATACCAATTGTTAGGATTGGATAATACTAAGAGGGGGGGTGAATCATTATTATAACAATTAATTAAATTCTTCAACACCACTTGAACATTAACCATACAATTGTAGTAAAGGAAAGAACATAAACAAATAACACCATGATTTGTTTACGAGGAAACCTTGCCCAAGGGAAAACCTTAGTGGGGATGATACCCACAAGCATGCACTAAAGTATAATGTCCCTATTAGGAGACCTAGCCCTGTTAGGAGTTGAATATTACATAGTACATTTCCTTGTTAAAGGAATAAAAACCCTGTTAAAGGCTCACAACATCCTGTTAGGGGCCAATGAGCTTATAGCTCTTACAATGTAATTTTGTTACAAAAGGTTCTCAGTGATGAACAAAAACAAGCATCACAAATTCTTTGATAGTTCCTTTATAGCTCTATCATTCACATGTCTACTCTATATATCCTTCACTTTCTCACAACACCCAATCTTTACCAAAAATATCTTACATATATATCCTTTTAACTTTATAAAGTCAGCTCTCAGAATAAATATTAGAAACATTGTCAAGTCAGCCTTCATTACATAATATAATTAACATAGTAAAAATAAAATGTATAGTCGGTGCTCTTGCATAGTCAAAGTATACACTATCAATAACAAAAATATGTCTTCAATTTCCTAGAGTCCAAGTCATACTCCCTTATTCTTTGTTGCTATACAACTGCTCTGTATCGCTATACTCTGCTGTCTGTCAGTCTTCAAATCCTCATAGCTCTCCATACAATTATACCAAATCAATCTTAGGTGTATTTCAAACATACTCCCTACTGTCTTTCACTAATCTTGCATGCCTTAATTCATCAATCTCTATCTTCAACATCCTAAACAATACTGTATCTCTGTTTATGTACTTAGTCAATTTTGGACATACCAAAACTTAACTTCAAAACAATCGATCTTAAACCTAGATGTGTTTCCATAAATGACAACCAATAAGTGAATCACATTACACAAATTGATTAATTGCCAATAGGTGATAGATATTTTATTCTCTTTGTTGATGATTACTCTAGAATGATGAGTCATATTTCTAAAATATAAATCAGAAGCATTTAAGATGTATAAATGGTATAAGCCAATGGTTGAGAAACAAAGTGGTAGAAAATTAAAATGGTTAAGATCATATAGAGGAGGGGAATTTATTTCATATGAATTCACTAACTTTTGTAATGAGCATGGAATCAGAAGATAGGTCTCTGCACCAAGAACACCATAGAAAAATGGAATTGTTGAAAGAAGGAAAAAATCTATAGTTGATTGTGCAAGGACACTGATGATAGAGAAAGGCATCACCCAAATCTTCTAGAGAGAAGCTGTCAGTACTCTTGTTTACACATTGAATAGAGTACAATTGAAGAAATCCACCAAAAAGACACCTTATGAGCTTTGGTATGGATACACACCACATGTGAGTTGTTTAAAAAAATTTGGTAGTCAATGTTATATCTTAAAAGATGATAGAGATTGAAAAATTGACTCCAAGAGTAATGAAGGAATATTTCTAGGGTATTCCACCAAGAGCAAGGCTTATAAATGTCTCAATAAAGCCTCTAACAAAATTGTTGAAAGTGCAAATGTAAAGATAGATGAATTTGTAGAGAAGAATGAAAAGGAAAGAACAAAATAACCAGAGGACTACAATAGGTTTTTTTATAATGAAGAACCTAAAACTCTACCCAACCAACAATGAAGAGCTCCTGAGCAACATTCATTGCACCCGAGCATCAGGCTACAAATATTGATGATCAGAATATTGCTCAAGATGATGCACAAAGTGATGGAGAACATAATGAAGGAAAAAATGATGATGAAGCTGATAGACAAAGAGCTGAAATTGTACTTGCAAGATATGTCAGAAGGAATCATCCATAGAACTAGATCATAGGAGATAAGAAAGTTGGTATGAGAACCAGAAGTAAGTCTCTAAATACAAGATGCATTATTTGTGATTATGAGCCAAAATTTGTCAATGTTGCACTTGATAATGATGAATGGATAAGTTCTATGAATGAAGAGATTTAGCAGATAGAGAAAAACAAGACATGGACACTTGTACTAAGACCAGATGACAAGAATTTCATTGGTGTAAAATGGATATTTAGGAATAAACTAAATGAGAATGGAGAAGTCACCAGAAATAAAGCAAGACTAGTATGCAAGGGGTATGCACAAGAAGAAGGAATTGACTATGGAGAGACCTTTGCACCCGTTGCTAGGCTAGAAGGAGTGAGAATATTACTTTCTTATACTGCATGTAAAGGATTCAAGGTATATCAAATGGATGTCAATTCTACATTCCTAAATGGAATACTTGAAGAAGAGGTATACATTGAACAACCAGAAGGGTTTGTTGATCCAGACAAGAAGAAAATGGTATCTAGACTACACAAATCACTATATGGATTGGAAAAAGCACCCTGAGCCTGGTATGAAAGACTTCATTCCTATCTTATAAGTATTAGATTGTTAAGGACTAGTGAAAATAGTAATCCTTATTTGAAAGAAGATACTGATACTGAAATTTTGATTGCTGAGATATTTGTTGATGACATCATATTTGGAGGCAATGATATGCTATGCAAATCATTTGCAAATGAAATTTGAAAAGTGTCTGAGATGTTTATGTTTGGAGAGATCAAGTTCTTTCTTGGTCTACAGATCATGCAACAAGATGAAGGTATTTTCATTACACAATCCAAATACATCAAAGAAGTACTGAAAATATTCAAGATGGAAGAGCCTAAACAAGTTGGAACACTGATGTCAACTAGATGTAAGCTGACAAAGGAGGACAAGTCATCAAAGTTAAATCAGACTTTATATAGAGCAATGAGTGGAAAACTCATGTATGTTGTACATACTAGACTAGATATTCCACATGCAGTAGGAATAGTTGCAACTTCTTATGCTAATCCCAGGGAATGACATATGACTTTGTGAAAAGAACTCTAAGATATGTGAAGAATATTGACAAATATGGCTTATGGTATAGAAGAGAAGGCAAATTTGAAATTAAGGTCTTTACCGACGCTGATTGTGCTGGAAATATTGATGACCAGAAGAGCACAACTGGAGGAGAATTATTTATGGATGACAAACTTGTCACATGGATAAGAAAGAAGCAAGGATGCATATCTCAGTCTATTGTAGAGGCAAAGTATGTTGCTGCTACTACAAACTGCTCACATATTGCATGGATCAAATAGTTACTGGAAGGTATGCATATGAAAATTCTTGAACTAGTAATTATCTAGTGTGATAATACAAGTGCAATAAACATTTCCAAGAATTCAGTCATGCATGCTAAAACAAAGCATATTTCCATCAAGTATCATTATTTAAGAGAACAAGTTCAAGAAAAGGAAGTGATACTTGAGTATGTGTAATCAAAGGAACAATTGGCCGATATCTTCACCAAGCCACTACCCAAGGATGCATTTGAATACTTGAGAAAGAGACTAGGGGTTAGACCCTTGTCTATGGGTCAGTAAGATGACTAGAACGCTGCATCAGCCTACATATTATCAGAATATCATTTATGTTGATGCAAGCAGAGAGATGGACTTCAAAGATACATCTATACATAGCAAGGTATTTATCTACTCCAAGCACCAGAGTTATTACCGATGAATTGGGAAATTCAAGGAATATATTATGGATAGAAAAGATTTGTTTGGCAAAGATGTTTTTTTGGCATTGTTGTCAAAGGAAGAGAGATATCTCATTATCATACTGATAAAGGGAGAGATGTAACAAGAATGGGAGAGTGCACACAAAGGGAAATAATTGTTGACAAGAGAAATCGAAAGAAAGGAGAATAGTCAAAGGGAGAGAGTTTGACATAGAAGGAGAACACATCACATCAGAGAAAGAAAGACTCTACATCTATCCAGTAAAGGGATTGAAGACAAAAAGAAAGTTGCAAGAATAAAATCTTATCTATTTGAGCTTACCAAAAGCCAGACATTTGTAATAGTTACATTAGGAAAGCTTGATGAAACTGTATATTTCATATTGTTTTAGTAATAGTATAGTATGATAATGTAGTATGTTGTCATCAATGCCAAATGGAGAGATTGATGACATGTAACTGATTGGATGTTTGAGGATGTTAAGTTGATGATCATACAAGGCATTAAATCAATTAATGTATTATATTTTCATTGATGTCAACTTGATATAATATGTATGGTCATGGAAATACTACCAAAGCCTTCAAAGAACTGATGAATCAAAGGCTACGATATTAGTAATGCATATAAGTAAAGTATTCACAAAGTGACTGTATACACTGACGAAGTGCATGCCGATGGACAGAGTAAAAGAGAAAAGTCATAGTGCTACTCGACAAGCAAATGCACAGCATTACTGATGAGCAAAGTCAGAGTGTTTCCCAATAAGAAAAATACAGAGTAACCCGACGGACAGAATTACAGTGTTGCCCGACGGAAAAGACAAAGGACGGAGATCCTAATGACAATGGAAGTCACACCGACAGAATATTCAGTTATCACCGATGACTAACTAAAGTGTTGATTGATAGAATAGAGAGTTCAGAAAATGAAAAAATGCTTAGCTGTCAAGAAGCTAAAGATAGACTTAAGTGATACTTATCATTTTTAAAATCATCCAGATAAAGCCGGAGTAAATAATTGATTTAAAGTTGATTTGTCCAGTTGGGAAGAAGATCTCTTTGAGATAAAATTGAAGCTTGCTTTAAATCTAATTGGAAAGAATTGTGGATCATGCCAAGAATCAAGAAATCCAAGAAAAGGTAAATCATGTCTATATAGAGACAAACCCAATTCATTACAAATTGTGTGAGTGAAAAAGAGAAGAGAAAAGATGCTAAAGAAAATCTGAAGGAGAAGAAAGTCTTCATTCAGTCCTGATCAATCAAGCTGAGGAAGATAGATTCTATAGACACCGACGAACAATGAGACAACATGACAGAAAAGAACATTGTGGATCAAAGGTATAGAATTGATTATATTGATCAGAGAGGTAATTCACTTACAATAGATCTAAAAATCTACAATTAAGTTGTATGTGTGAACAAATCATTAATGTTTCAGTTTAACCATTGAAGCATCAAGTTTGTTAATTGAGTAGGACTTAAATGTCTTCTACAATTGAGATACATCCCAAGGAGTATAAAAATGTTTGATCATAGAAAGTAGCATTGGATATGCCCGATACCTATTGACAGGCCAAGTGAGTGTTTGATCAAGGATGGTAGCATTAGATGCCAAAGACTAGGTGACAAACTATCTTTTAAATCCTCTAACAAGGTCAAACCTAACAGTCTGTTTGTAACCTTTAATAGGGTTGGCTCCTAACAGAGCTCTCTTCAGAAGAGTGAAAATTTGGGGTACCAGTCTGAGTGGTTTTTCCCTTAACAGGGTTTCCACGTTAAAAATTGATGTGTTATATTTTTATGTTCCATTACTTCACTGTTTTACATTTCAGATATGCAATTCTGGGTTGATCAGTATACTCTGCATATTTACTGTGTTTCAGTAAATAGTTGACTGCTTATCGGTAAACATACAGAAGAGAGATTTACAAAGCAATCTGAAAAGTAGAAAATTGATATAAGTATTTCAAGGCATTCATCTTCTAGGATAGAAGATAACTAGAGACATAATTTGTGGTTATAAGTTTAAAGGGTTGATTTAAGGATTAAATTTTGAGGCCACTGATTCACCCCCCCTCTACGTTATTACTAACATGAGTTCTATGGAAAAGGCATCAAAGGACTCAAGTTCATCTCACACTAGATTTCTATAGTGCTTTAATTTCTCATTCTTGACTGAAAACTACCCCCTTACTTGCTTCACAATCAGGTTGGCATCACTTTTGGAAATCAAATTCTTAAGTCCTTCAAGCCTCGCTTCCTCCAGCCCCAGTAGTAATTCTTCATATTCGGCTGTAGTATTGGTATTTTTGAAGTCTAGCTTAAAGGACAAAGGAATACATTCTCTTGTAGGAGGGATTAAAACTACTCCAGTTCCTGATCTTAAGCTTGAACAGCTACCATTGAACTCCATTCTCAAAAAATATTCATCTTTTGAACCATCAGTAACAGGTTCAGGTTCACTATCAGATAAAGACACATTACTACTGAAATGATACTCTTCAAAAAGGATCTAAGCTTTGGGATCATCCAAAGGAAATAATGTATACTGGTTTTTGGGTTCGGGCTCAAGCTTTATTTTCTTCTTATCCACTAGGATAACTACTTTAGACTAATCCATCTTTATATCCCCCTATGTATCTTTGCAGAAGGTTCTAGTAAGAAACATACCATAGTTGGCTAGAATATGTACCACTAGGATTTTCAATTTCAAACACTTATTTGGGCATGCAGCAAGAACAACTTGTGCATCTTTGACTTTATCCATCAAGGCACTTGCTTCCCATCCATATAATAACAATGGTCAAATGTCTTGGTTAAAGTAAGGTCGAGGGCTTTAGCAACTAGGGAAGGCATTATATTTTTAGAAGCATCAAATTTTATGATACAATTGCTAAGTTTGTTCCCATTCAATAGTAATGAGATGTAGAAAGGATTTGTCTTCTTCTCATCTATTTCATTTTCTATAGAGTTGACATAAGGGAATTCTTCAAGTTTCTGTGGGGTATCTTTGGACACAAATTTGAGAGATTCTTCAATTGTGGTTGTTTCTACTATCAGGGGTTTATTCGATTGGGAATTCAGGTTTGATTCTCCTCTCACATACTTAACCAATTTGTCAAGCTCCTTTGGGTTCATTCTTAAATATTCAGCCTGGGAGATGGAAATAGAGTTTTTTTTACAAAATTTGACAAAATCAAAAGCAAAACGAGAAGGAGGTGTGTTACCTTTTTGTAGGATTTTGATTCCTACGATTCTTGAACTTGAGGAGGCATCACCACTTCTAATTTCTTTTCTTTTTGGATAAGCATCAAATGTACTAGTTCCAAGAGAGAACTTTTGGTTCTTTTGATTTCTTGTAAGGAATGTGCATGAAGGATCTTGTAGAGTTTCCAATACATTTCCGCCTCTAGTATCATGGTCAGACTCATATTCTAGATAAAAAAAATTCTTTTGGATATTCTTCTATCCCAATGGTGTCTTTAGTTGCATTTATCTGAAGACACCTCAGCCTATCTAAACATGTTTTTCCATTGTGATCAGTCGTCAAATCAAATGAACACATGACTTCTTTAGGTGTCGGTAAAATACGTAATCTAGGATGTGAACTTGTCAGGAGAGGAGTCTTACCGTGAGATGAACCAAATTTCTTGTGGGTGAGATCTTGGTATGGAGATTGATATGGAGAACTGGTCCTATTATGTTGCCTTTTAAGCATTGCCATGTCATTCATCAACCTCTGCATCAGAGGATCTATTTGATCAGATGAAGAGGTGCCTAAGGATTGGACTTCCCTCTTCCATTTTCCTGTCATGATAAACATATCTTCAAGCTGAATAGCTTTTCTTTGCACAATGTTCAGATCAGCTACTGTATCTTTCAATAAATGAAATCTTATATCAGGTGGAACCGTATTGAGAAAGAATATCTTCTTATTTTCATCACTAGGGGTGGAATTCGCAGGGATTCTTTGCAATATTCTATTAAACTTGGCTATGAATTCCTGCATAGGTTTATGTATCTCTTAATTAAGTTGGCTTAACTGAAGAAACAATCAGATTTCATTAATAGGGGTTTTGAACCTTTCCTCAAAAGAATCCTTCATGTCATTCCAACTGGTAATTGAACTATGAGGCAAGTGATTGAACCAATCAGTCATAGTATCTGTTAAGGTTATTATGAAAAATCCTAACCATAATCTTTTGAGTAGGGATGCTAATAATACCACATGCTATGTGGAAAGCACTAAGATGGTCTTCTGTAGTGATCTTACCATCTCTATTGTACTTGGGTAAGACTTGGTTGGCCCCCTTGGGAAGAGTGGCAGGAGAATTGACCCCTAGGTTCAAAGGGCCTATATTTTGACCCCATGGCTGATTTACGTCCATGAGTGGATACTGAAAGTTTAAAGGTTGAGTATTGAAAACTGAAGGTATCACAATACCTAGAGGGATAACAGCTTGGACAATTGGTGATACAATGGGGCCAATAGGGGGCAAAGAAGGTCTACTACAGATCTGGGTTCTCCTTTTCCTAGGAGTATTAAAATCAGGAATGAAACTCAAATTTTTCAAAGCTTCAAAATCTACATCAATCAAACTTTTGTTCCGATCACCCCTTGTATATCTTTTTTCGTGCAGCTTGGTATCCAAAATAACTCTCTGCTTCTTTTAAGGAGCTTGAGTTTCTCTATCCACAATGACAACTTCTTGAGAAATAGGGAGTCCTCTTAGCCACTCCCAGATCTCTTCTTCTTCTATGACCAAACGGATGTGTTGATATTGCTAATTATTTGTCCTTAACTTCCAAGCTAGTGAATTGAGATCGGTGATGATGTCCTCTTGAGTATCTAAGAAATGTAAGTCTGGTTGCACAACTATAGGGACTTCTTCTTGGCCTAGTATTACAACAACAGGCAACACTATGACTTATTCATTCAATAAAATATAATTGCATACTAATCTTCTTAATAACAAAGTCCCCAGTAGAGTCACCAAAAATATGTTGACGAATAGATTTGTCTACACTTCAATCAAAATTTATATTGACTCTATGCCTCTTTGAAGACAAATAATCCTACAATAGTTGAGTAAGCATGAGATAATTACTTCTCTCTGAATTAACTAAGGTACAGCTGCCTCTTAGAAATATCAAATGAATTTCCAAACTAACTACTAACACATGTACTTTTAACCTAAAAGCACATAAGGATCTCTAAAATACTCTTAGGTATCGAGGTATCTCCAAGAATTTCAAACATAGAATAAAAAGTTAAAGAAAAACACAATTTCTTCAACTACCTTAAAATTAACTTCCTACGAAACTAGAAACAATAATTATTAGGAAAGATGGACAATCACCATGCATTTACAAATAATGCAAAGCAAGAAATATATTAATCCATAAAGCAATCAATATACCATGAGTTCAAATGCACAGATTCAAACTTAGCTTTGTATTAAAATATTAGACTTGCATAGAAGAAAGTCTAAGACAAATGCATATTACTATATCTTCCCATTAAATCCTTTCCAAAATAGAAAGCTTAAAACAGTACTTGAAAAGCAGATGAACTAAATCTAAATCCAAAAAATCTAACCCTTCAAAAATTTTATGCTCCAGCATATATAGTTAAGCGATCTCGGGAGGCCTCCCTTAAACCTCGGCCTCTCAGATCAACAGAAAAGAAACAATTACAAACCGGTAACTCAAAAGAGAAAATTTTTTAAAGACAGTTGTCCCATAACGAGAAATAACTTAAAACATAAAAAAGACTTGCATGATTCCAACTACTTGTCATCAGACGTGGCTTCCCGAACCAGCTTCCATCTCTGGAATCTGCTCACTAGCTCCTAAATTGGATGAGAGTGCAAACCCTTCAAACCAGTTAGTTTAGCTCAGCACACTTTTTTTTCCCACTTAAGCTCCTAGATCTTCTCTAACTATCTAGGTAACTTCCCTCTATTCAGGTATAGCATGGATTCCACATTAGTTATCTTGGTAAAATCCTGAGTCATGGGAAGTCCTTTCTCCCAAATTCTATTCATAGTATGTTCAAAGATTTAAACCAAGGTATCCAAATTCATGTTTTCTTCTTCAAACTAAAGGATACCCGATGGATTTACCACTTTGATATCCTTCAATGCATTAGTGTGTATTTCTTTGACTTCCTTTTTTATGGCGTGCATGCTCAAGACCGCAGCTTTGAACAAAGTACCTTTCCAACTCAAATTATTTTTCAGTATGAAAAGCATGCAAGCATCTACCATTTTCATTGGATTCTCTAACAAGAATTATTCTACTCCATATTCCTCTATCTCAATAACCTAAGATACAATGGCTATGCACTTTTCTTCATCTGACTCCCATCCTGGGATTAAAGTTTGAACTTCTCCAACCAGTGCCTCTCATTTTGCATAGGTAGCCATGAAATCTTGAATAAACTTGTTTCCTTCCAATATGACACCATTGACCCATTTTTTCATTGCCTCCATTAGGGCTCTTCCCTACTGCATTTGCTTCAGCAATTGTTTACTATCTGTGAAATTAGGGTCAAAGTAATAGGGAGATTGAGCTAGGGGTAGTGCACCAACATCACTGAGTGAGCTAAGAAATTCAGCCATTGTAACTACGAGTTGTTTGAGGTCACATTTTTATTTTCCATATTTTTGAAATTTCCCGAGCATATGGTCCATTGAAAATTTGAATATTTGGTCTCTGGTATCTCTGTTTAATACACCAAACTCCATTTTTATGACCTCAAAATCTTCGGCCTCAGGTTCATGAACCCCTTCCTTTTGTTTGAAAGTCCTGATCTTAGTGGTCACCTTTCCTGTAGTGGGATATGTGGTTATTCTTGCATTACTCTTAACCCTTTTCACCTTTGGGGAATGAATGGCATACTTGGTGACTATCTCTTTAACTGGTAAGGGGACAGGCTTGAAACTACGTTTCCTATTAACCAAATCTGTCAGCCAAGGGGGAACTGTGCTAGAAACCAATCTATTATCAATTATCTTTGCAGGTGTTACGTTATCCTATTGAACTTCGGACTTATCAGTAGATGCTTCTTCATTTTTCTTATCATGTTTCGGTGAGAAAGATATATCTTTGTCATTGATGTCAATATCAATATAGCTGGAGTTTTGGGAAGACATTTGTGAGAGACTTTGAGACCTGGTTCTCAACCTCGTTCGGGGTGTGGTAGGAATTTCACTGGAGGTTACTTTATTTTTAGCTGAAGGAATATTACCTACATGAGTGATCAAGAGGGAAGTGTTAGAGAGATTAGGTAACATTGCATTTGAGACAAAACTCGCATTAGATTTCTTAGGAGATATAATTCATGTTATGTCTTCTTTTCTCTTTTTTAACCAGACATCTGTGTATGCTAAAATAAACCTATCCCTTAATTTCATGTCTTCCTCTTCTTCCCTTTACTAGTATTCCTCTAAAAATGCCTCTGCATTTGAACCATCAAAGCCAAGTTCAATAATTTCAAAATTATCTTCATTCAGGCCAGCTACGTTGAACTTCAGTTGCAGGGTTTTTATTTAGGGGATCAATAACTTGGAATTATCCCTCTCTTTAATTGCCTCTTCATCTCAAATATCTTCCCACAAATCTTCAATATGTGGGCTCAATTTGGACTGGATATTCAATTTGAAATCCTTCCTTGTGAATTCTTTGTTGTCGAACCCTCTGCTTGGTTTATAAAATTGCATGTGGAAACCTACCATATTACTCCCTATTACTGAGGAATCAATCATATTCTTGCACGTCATAGTTCCAAGCTTAATTGGGAACATAGAATCCCATTTTTCCTCTGCAAGGTTATTTTTTTATCATGGTGAACATCTGTCTACAAACTTATGCTAAAATGAAACAATCAAAGCTAAACCTTGGCAATTTAAGGGGTTCTTCTTCAAAACCCCCAATTCTCACATAGGTAAACCATCGGAATTGAATATAGAAACTACCATACCATTGAACCAGTTTATGTGCCTCTAGGGAAATCCTCTCTTTTGGGGTTCTAGCTAGCTGACAACACAAATTTCTGAGGAAGACGCCATGAACTCTTCTATAATTTTCTAGGACTTTGTCTCTCCTCAACACGGGGCAATATTCAAATATACTTATATCTTCGCTCCATGGCTCATGGAAAATTTTGGCAAGATCTTGAGTGCATGAAAGACAATACATCAAGTATGAGGACATATAAAATTCCTTCTATATTGCCTGTGCCTATTTGAGCTACTCTCTTAATGAACTTGCAATCATTTCGGCCCAATTTAGACTTTGCTTCCCTTCTAAAACAATCTCTATGAAATGGTACATCTAGTCTCTGAAAAGAAGTACTTTCTCTTAACCTTTCACTCAATGCCACAAGACCATTATATCATGAATGTGGGGTTTCATGTGGTCTTTGGTAAAAATATTGGGTAATCTAAACCCTCCCTTGTAATTTGACTCAGTGCACTTACGAGCAATATTACTACACTTCTTGTCACTTCCTTCCCAGAATTGAGCAAGTGAATGGGTTGGAGTAAAGTTGGAAAAAGCCTCATTAGGAAGCTTGAAAATTGACATTATTTTCTCTCTGGTTATATTCAAGAGAGGTTTTCATTCATTATCTAACACACTCTTAGACTTGATGTCATAATGGCTTATGCACTGTTGAACTAGCTTTGGGCTTATCATAGCTGGGGGAAAAGCAGCGGCTTGAAGTAAGCCACTGGACATGAGCTCTAGAGTATATGTTTTCTCTACAGAAACTCTCAAATTTTCTACCATCTCATCTACTTCAACTCCCAACAAATCAGTTTTTGTGATCACTAGGGCTCTACACTCTAGATTCGAATAATTTTGTAAAAAATGATGTTAGACTTCATATTCCTTCCCAAAACAAATAAATAAATAAAATTCCTTGTAAACACACTACCACACATAAAAAAGGAAGAAAAAGGAGGCTTTTCGGCATTTACCTATACTCTGTCGACTTAAGAAAATAAAAAAACCTTTTTCGTTCGTAGCCGAGACTCCACAACCTAGATCTGAAAAGAAATAAGCTAAAGGACACAATTTAAAGAAAGCTCACCCTATTGCAATATAACCAAGGATATGAATATTAAATGTGGCATGTAAGCTAATGTAGGGTGAATCTGACGATATGAAATCTAGTGATTTCTTGGTTTAATCAAACCATTTAAGTCATCATTACTTTCCATTTAACACCACTACTTCACTCATGCTGAATTAACATCTGCCTTAACTCACACTTCCAGCTTGGAATTCCCCCATGGTTTCCATCCCTTCAAAGTTGATCATACAATCATCTTGATGATTACTTCCCTAACGTGTTGCGTCATCTGTCACCTTAGTTGTCAAATAGATCTTTAAGTCTACTAAATCTTCCTTTGAACTACTTCGAACTGGGGTTCAAAGTGGTTCAAATTGGTTCACCATCATGGCATGATGTGGCACAAATCCCACCTACAATCACCGATGTTAGACCAAAATCTTTGCTTGAATTGCTTTGAACTACTTTGAACTGAGGTTCAAAGGGGTTCTAAGTGGTTCAATAACTACCATCACTTGACTTAGAGGAGTCAACTTCAAAAAGACAAGTTTGAAACATTAAGGCGATTAACTCGAAGGCAAAGATGGCATTATAAGACTTTTTGACGCAAACAGCTTGAAAATGAGGACACTGGGGAAGAAATAAATATACCAGAGGATCAAGGACACTTTTAATATTGTGACTCAAATGGACCCAAACAATTGTCTAGTTAAATAAAATTAATTCCAACCTATTCAGGGGTGCACATGGATAAATTAAATCAATTAATTAATTACATTTATTCCTCATCCATCACATGGGAAAAAACAAAATTAACCAATGATGATTAAGGATTGAGCTCACATGGATCAAGACAAAATTTATTCTCCATCGCACATCTTTGAATTGCATCTTGACCACTCATTTTGTCTCTCTATTTGAAACCAACATTTAAATTGTCTCATCATTTGAAACCCTTAACTCAACTCAACTCTAATCATGATCAAATAAACTCTTCCCCCTACCGTTGAGAAATCTTTCAAATAAAGGTTATTTGGAGAGCAAAAGAAGATAAAACACATTCATGAGCAAAGAATCATCACAATAGGAAAATATATTGAGTTTGTAGCATTTGCATTATAGAATTTGCATAATAGTGATCAATCTTGAAGCATTTTAGTACAATTTGATCTAAATAGGGTATAATGCATCATTTAGATCATCATTTCTCAACCTAGGTCTATCATTAATGGATGTTCAAAGATGAGAAAATACTATTATCTTTCTTAGATAGAGAGCCATGAGATGCTCAATTCTTCTATTTTTCAATTCAATTAGTTTAAATTGTTAGATTTCAAAGTTGAATTGATAAATAGTGATACTAATCTCATGAAGATATATTTCATATATACATGTAGTTCTGGGGGTTTTATCCTGAAGTCATCCCATATATTAATATTTGTTGACTTCAAGATGAAAGACCTTCAGGCCTTAACTAAAATAAAAATATAAAGCTTTGATTATCTATCTCCTCAGCCAAGAATATAGCATGAATTCTCTATTCTGATTTGCTGTGTGAAAACCCGAGACTACCATATATGCTTGGAATTGCTAATAAAAGGAAATTCATCAGAGATTTATGATAATCTACTATTTATTTGATACTTGAGAGTATAATATCAAGTATTTCTATTTTAGGTAGATTCTACAATGCTAAATAGAGTTAACTTAAAGATAGATCAATTATGTTGTTAGAACTATCATAATAATATATGACACTTACTTTATCTTTTAACTCAAAAGAAGGAATACATACTTCCTCCCATTCCAATCATTAGCTAAGAGAGAAACACACAAATAGCCTCAATATACCCTATATTTAGAGGACAAGTTAAATTTATCCTTTACCTGAAACATTCTATTAATAGCCATCTGAAAATTTTGTCTGTTCATATTCAAAATACAAAGCCTTTAAACTTGAGACTTCCAAATACTGAATAATGATAAGTACATCAAAAACCCATCCTTTAGGAAAATTATTACTATTGTTTAATTTCCTTGGTAACATCTATTTATCATAATTATTTAACATATACATATAGTAATATTTTTCTATCCCTAATAATCACTATGACTCCTCTTTCACTTTTTTGAGAACCAAAATTTCCTCCTCAGAATCCCCTTCTTCTTCGACATGTAGTTCACGGCTTGCTTCCCTTTTTCTTCTTTTTTACCAGGGATTTTACTCAGCCATCCTTTCATAATGAAGGTAGGAGGCATAAAATGTATCTTTTCAAGGTCCAATTGTTTGAATGAGAGGGGGACCGAGAATCCTTCTACTTCAAAGTACTACGACGACCATTATATATTTTTGAGGGGATGACTTGAGTCCATCAAAGAAGGAAATTCAGGTTTCATTTAATTTTCTCCCAATGTGCTTCAAAGGTATCTATATCTTTAAATATTAGACATGGCCTTCAAGGGATTCTATTGTTATGCTCCAAGCTTCCTATTTCATCCCTCTTGTAGTCTTCTAGGTATGGAAATTTCTACCTAAAGTTTATGCTATATACTTCTTGTTCTAACCCCCCCAGGATTTTGTCAATGAAAATATTTCTGTAGAGAGCTATCATGCTAGCTTTAATAGTTACAACCCTAAGTAGGCAAGAGATATATGTGCCTACGAGCTCCCCATTAGTGCAAAGATTGAAACTCTAATCAAAATGTGAATCCCCCAAGGCCAATTCTACTTCCCTTCTGGTCATAACATCTGTAAGCTTAAGAATTCTACCTCACCTTTCTAGTTTGATACTGCCAGAAAACACCATATCCCTTTTACCAGAGGTGTGAAGAGTTCTAACAGTGGTATACATTGCCTACAATAAGTATAAACAAAGATAATTATCATTTGGAAGCAAATGCTTAGATGTAAAAATTTGGGCTGAGGAACATACCAAAGATGCAGACTAGTTCCTTATGATTGAAGCTTTTCACGAAAATAGAACACATATCTTTTCCTATAAATAGACGCATTAAATTGGAATTTGAAGCGTTTAGTATAGGAAAGGTTGTTGTACATGCTTTTAAATGATGTTTTAACTAACTAGGATGTAAATTCAAAATAATTATGATTGATACATGTGGTGAGGATTTTTAGTTTATTAGGGGACACATACCTACATTCCTTATGGGATTTTTGTTTATTGAATGTTATCTTAAGAGAATCCAGTATTAATACGGATCTAAGCTCAAGATTTTCTAACACCTATCACTCCTTTCAATTATAGATTAAAGTTCATAACTGTGAGGCATAATTACCTTTATTTCGAGTATTCTTTTTTATTACAGATTTAGTATTGCCTCTTCTAAGAATCCTACTATATAGTTTTAGATTTTTTCGTGTGGCGACCAGAGATCATCCTGCTTTTTGGTATATTTAATGAGTAAAAAATCATTAATTATTCTTATCTTAATAATCATATTGCATTTTTTTTCTTATCTATTTTCTCTTAAGACCTTAATGATTTATAGAATATTGATTTTATATAATTATGGGTATATAATCGGTGATCTATTTGTTTAACATT
>MU225592.1:118003-131962 GCA_018584345.1 Thuja plicata | reverse complement strand
AAGCTTTCTAGATTCATTTGCTAATCAAATTCTAGCTTAAAAAGCATTCCTTTCTAGATTATAAGCATTTTCCTTTCTAGATTAGAAGCATTCATTTTCTTAGATTAATTGCACTTCTACTTCCATAGCTAGTTGTAAATTCATTCTAGAATAAATGCACTTCATTTTTATAAGCTTAATCATGTCTTAATCCATAGAATAAATAGCACTTTCTCATGAACTATATGCATATTTCTCATAAATAATGGTTTTTCTTCATCTACTTGCACTATAAAATCCTCCATATTAGCAATGGTCAGGTTGTTGGCTCTCATTCTCAGGGTAAACTGCAACAATCACATCTAATTAGGAGGTAACAGGTCGCTTCAATCCCATTTGCAGAACAAACAATTCATGTTTGTCTTTGTAAATCCATCGATTGTGTAAGGACTATGTTGCATTTGTGTTGAATTAAGAGGTCCACATTCAGCATAAGACACTAGTCTCCTCTTTCTCTTCTTTCCCATAGAGCATTGAGTCATCCACAAATTGTTGGTGGGTGGTGGGTTCTAGCTGGATAGAAATGTTAATTCCTTTAAGAAGACCCATTTCATGTGTCTTAGTTATGGATATATCGAGCACTTCTTCCATTATAATGAATAGGAAGGGGGGAAAACGGTCTCCTTGCCTGATCCCTTGAGAAATCTCAAAGAAACTTTCTAGGTTTTCATTTACTATTACAAGGAACTTAGGTGTAGATACGCATTCAAAGATGAGATTAATAAGTTTCTTGGAGAATCCAAAAGATTCTAAACATTTAGAAAGAAATATCTAATATACTTTATCATAAGCTTTTATAATATCTAGTTTCATCAACATACTAGGCTCTTTATTGTGCTAGATAGTGTGTAACAAGTCTTTGGCTATAATTACTTCATCTAAAATAGATCACCCAAGCACAAAACATGTTTGTTCCTTAGCTATAATAATTGGAAGAATTATTTTGATTCTATTAGATAAGGTCATATTAAATAGTTTGTAGAGGGTTTTGCCTAAGGAAATTGGCCTAAAATATTACATGTTTCTCACTTCCTCTTTCTTAGGAATAAGGGTTAAAAGGTGTTATTAATTTCCCTGAGAATATTAGCCAAGTTTTGTATTCCTTCCAAAACTCCAAAGACTTCCTCCCCAATAAAGGAGTTGCATTTATGATAGAAGAAGGTGGGGAAGCTATCCACCCCTGGAGATTTGTCTAGATGCATCTGATTTAGAGATACCTCTATTTCATCTTTGGTAAATTTAGCATTTAGGCATTGATTATGTTCCTTATTAAGTAATTTAGGGATAAATTCATTGATATTGGGAAGATCAAGTTTTTAGACCCTTCCTTATTATTTAAAAGGTTCTCAAAATATTGGACTACTCCTTTAGCTATCAATTTGGGTTCCTCGATCCTATCCCCTTCAAAACTGTGGATAGTCTTGATATTATTTATCAACCGTCTAGCTTTTGTGTTGTTATGAAAGAATTTAGTATTCTTGTCACCTTTCGCTAACCATGATTCCCTTAATTTTTTTTCCTTAATACCTCCTCATTTACTAAAATATCTTCATATTTGTGAAGTAAATACTTTTCTTTGAGATAACTATCTTGGTCCATTCCATCCTTCATGACCGACTCATTTAACATTGTCAACTCTTCTTCAATACATGTCTTGGTTTCATGAATATTTCCAATTACTAACTTATTCCATTCTTTAAGTTTTGATTTGATATGTTTAATTTGTAATGTGAAAATGCATGCCTTAGATCCCTTAAAACTTAATTAATTCCACCATTTTTTAATCATATTTAATAATTTCTCATCCGGAAACCACATTTTCTCAAATCTAAAAGGGTTTTATACAAAGTTTAACCGTTTATGAGATAGAAAGTGAAAATGGGAAGTGATCTAAGCCTGAAGTAGATATTATGGTTGAATCCAAATTAAAATCAAATGAGCAAAAGTTCTTGATGAAAAAGAATCTATCTAGTTTTTCTATTATATTACTAAAGCCTGGCCTTTTGTTAGTCCATGTGAAGGATCCATTGGTTGTCTTGATGTATAACATTCCATATTTATCTACCTAGCTCCTCAAATACACCATTGTTGTGGAGTCTTTACCCAAGCCCCAATTTTTCTCATCCAGATTTAGAATAGCATTAAATTCCCCTCCAATGATTATTGGTTAGTTACTATTTCTATTGATATAGTTTCCTATTTCATCCAAAACTTTAAGTTTTTCTGTCAATCCCGTGGGTCCATAAATATTTATTAGTACAAAGGATAGATTGCTTACTAGGTTTTTAATTTGACCTCCTATCCAAAATCTTGACCTTCATTCTGATCATTAACTATTTTCCTCTAGTCCCTGAGGACAACTACTCCCGCGGATGCCCCTTTGGCAGCCTCACCTGAAAGTGTCCATATCCCTAATTTCTTCTTAAATATTTCTAATTTTTCCATGCTAAGCTTGGTTTCCTAGAGTAGGATACACAATGCTTCAAAGGTCTTTAAGCATCTATTTAATATGCTTGGCTTGTTAGGGTAATTTAGGCACCTAACATTCCATGTAATGAGTTTCATGGCTTTGTGGGAGGGACCTTCCCTTTCCCTACATACAACATTATGATATTAGCCTAGACCTTTTCTCATGCATCATTCGGTCTAAGCTCACTAAGGGACTTCCTTCCCCTTGTCTTAGGTTCTTTTGTGCAATCTAGCTTATCCTTACCACTATAGGTAATTACCAATCCTCTTTTTATTGATTTATCATCCTCCTTATTTCCTAATTGACTAGAACTCATCTCTAATTCTTCTAATTCTTCACTTTGAATTATGTTAACTAGATTTCCTATAAGGTTTTTCTTACTATTTTATATATTCTCCAAATTTGAGGGGATATTTACACCTATAAATTTTTCTATCTCTTCTAAGTTTAAGTCTTCTTTTAGTCCTTCCCCTAAGTCCCCTTTTTGGATTCTACTATCCCCTTCCAGGTGGAGGTCCACTTTCTCTGGTGTATCCAAACCTAAGTTACATTTTACTTTTATATCCCCTTTTTCTATGATTTTAATTCGGCCTCAACTATTTTCTTCATGTTTATTTCTTGGTTTAAATAAATATAACTGATTCCTTATATTGCTCAAATTCTATTTCTTCAGGCTCTATTTATTCTAGGTCTAGTTCTAATCTACTAGTGTTAATTTCTAAAATGTATACATATCCCTTCCTGGGTAGGCCTGCTACAGTTCTACTTCTTCCTCTTCCTCTAGTTGAGATTTTGACTCATTATGTTTATTTGCAATGTTACCTGAGTTGTCTATTTTATTAGTTTTCCTAATTCTACTTTGTATAAGTCCAATATCATTGTCTTTAACCTTGCCTTATTTCTCTTGAGGTTCTATTATTTTTAAGCCTAGTTCTACTCTACTCTTTTTAACCCAAAATGTATCCATAGCCTAGCTTGGGTGGGACTGTTGTGATTTAAATAATTCCCCTTCCTCTAGTTGAGATCTTGGTCTATTATTTTTATCAGCAATGTTTCCTGAGTTGTCATTTTTAGTAATTTCCCTACTTCTAGTCTGCATAGAACCTGTATCATTATCTTCATCCTCTTCTTCAAATATCCCTTTAACAAAAAATGGGGTTGATGCAAAATGACTCTTTTTTTGCTTCTGATAACATCTAGGGTTTTAATAGCCAAATTTATTTTTACTATAATAGTTGGAATAGACACCAAGTATTTAGCATCCACTTTGCCTATATAAACCCCTATATGATTACCTATATTCTTGGATATTTCATCCATATTGAGTTCTATGGGTAAATCATTAAGACAAATGACTCTTTCTACACAGAGGTCTTTGACCTGACTCGAGTTAAAATTAGGGCACCAATCATAGAGGGAAAAGGAATAACCACAAAAACTAGCGCATTCTCCATTATGAAAAGAATTTTTTAAGGAAGTTTTTTGACAATCAATATATAAAAAATATTCTTCCAATATAGTAATACTTACGTGACCTATATACCTATCCATGAACCAATCTGCAACTCATTCTACTAATGATCCTATACGCTACCATCTAGAAAATACACCATTGGATTTTCAAAGCCTTTGATTTCATTTTGTAATTCCATCATTGATTATCATAGGGCTCCAACTCTTAGGTTTCTCAGTGCTAATGTCATCGAAGAAATTTCTAGCAGTGTTCACATTATTGCCTGAGATTTCTAGATTTTTTTCTTATCCTTTTCTTCAATCATAGAGTGTCGAAAGGGAGGTTGATATGCTAAAGCCTCAAAGCTATTATTTGTTGAACTGGAAGCTGGTTATTGATGGGATAATTTGACATTCCATTGCATTGTGAATGATGTCGTCACTTCTTTCATGACCCAACCAAGTTCCATTCCTCACCTTTTTTTGGATCTCTCATAAACCTATCAGGAAACATAGGAGTCATTCCCATTTTTTAGATATGCATGCTCTGAAGAGAAGGGATATATGGTTTTAGAGAGGAAAATTAGTTGACGATCGATGGATTCAATACTAAATATTTTATGTGCATGGGCACACTACCCAATACACAGGGTAAATTCCATTTATTTAATAATTATATTTTTCCTAAGGTATTTGCTAATTAAATATTTAATATTTATTTAATTTATGTCATCACTCTAGTTAATTAATTTAATGAATTAACTATATTCCAATTAATGTAATGGCAACCCATAAGCATTTAATTAATTAAAACCCCTTTACTCTATTAATTTAAATAAATAACTTTATCTATTGAAATTAATTCATAAAATCCATTTTCCTCCATTTGTGAATTAAATAATATATTTAATTCAATTTGAGCACATGGATCCTAACTTTAACCCCTAGCCTAACCTAACTCAAATCACCAACCTAGGGTTCCAACTCAACTCAAATCCTTCACACATAATAATCCCTTCTTAAGTTGGTTAATCATGCTTAGCTAGCTAATTCACCCTCCACTCATTATCTTTCCTCCCATCACATCCTCCTAGTCATCCTACTCATCCTCTAATCATCCCTAATCCAAGCCTAATTACTCCCTAAACATTTTCACAATCCTCATCCAAAGATTAGGAAACCCTAAGCCATTCCCAAAGTCAACCCATGTCACATCCTTTCCAATCCCCAACCATATGTATTTAAGTCTTCCTTAAATTCTCTTAAATTACTTTTACACACTCCATCCATCTCTTACATTCTTGTCCCCTATCACATCTCCCAAAATGGTCACATTCCCCCATTCTTTGAAACCACTCTCCTTGTGACACTTGTCACATTGAGACAGATTTCAGAAAGCACAATCCATGTTCTCTCTCTCAAATGAATCTCCACCCTTCCTCAAGTTTTCATCTTCACCCTCCATTCAACCATCCTCTTGCCTATAAATTGAACCCTTCACTCCTTCACTATCATCCACCTTTTATGCAAAGTTATCATGCCATTTTGAAGAGTAAAATCCATCATTATAGGCTTATTATGCCAAAATCCTTCCAAAACCAATCGTTTAAATCTTTAGCATCAACATTTGAGCACACATCCAATCCATTTGGATAAATTCACTCATCAAGAAGGACTCGCTTGGTTTAAGAAAAAATTTCACGCTCTTAGGCTTGTATGGTTTTTGTTTAGTTCTTCTTTTGTCTTATCATATATGTTGTAATAGGTTTGTTTGTTGAATGTTTAAACTTTTTATTGGGTGAACCCACAATAGTGTGTTAAACTTTTTCAGAGGAAGTAATTCCTCATGAAATAGAGGCGAGAGGATTTATTCAAGTACTTTCAATAGAAAGTACCTGATTGTTTCGATTGAAACATTTTTCAGTTTCAATCAAAACTACCTTTTTTTCTTAGTTTTGATCAAAATTAAGTTAGTTTCATTCGAAACTAAGTTAGTTTCAATTAAAAATAACTAGTGAATATTTTGGTGGGGTTTTTACCCATACCCACCTTAAACTAAGAAAGATCTTTTGATAGAAAGTACTTTCTATCGAAACTAAATAGTTTCGATCGAAAGTCCTTAAGTAGAGGTCATTTCTAGAGTTGCACAAAAGTTTGAAGTTTTCATGGCTTTGGGGATCAAACGTAGGGTTCAAATGGAATGATAAGGAGATTTCCTTTCGCATAAAACAGTACTCCGAATGAGCTTTCTAACGAAAATAGATTTGATAATTTTTGAATAAATTGGACATATATTATTTGACGTGCATCGAATGTAGGTTTTCAACCAAATATAAACCTCTAAGTTTCACGTTGAATGGAAAATAGTAGAAAAGAGAAAAAAAAATGAAAAATAACAATGCCCTCCATCTTTGAATCTACTTTCTATCAAAATAAAAATTGAAATTCGATAAATACACAAGTTATAAGGTATGTCAAAATTATAGTTTACTCAATTTCAAATGTTCATAAAATATGCAATGAGCATGATAATGTCATCAAAACAATTGCATTCCCTTTGTATGGATGATATTAAACTAAATTTGAAAGAATCACATTGATATCTATTTTAGAAAAAAATTATCCTCTATGAAATCAATGTAACTCTTTGAAAATGACGTTTTCAGCAACATAGCAGTTTTCATGGGAGAAAAAAAAAACCATTCAAATCAATTTAACAAAAATATATATATATATATTTAGAATCAACACATAAAATCCTAAAATACTCTATTTTATTTCATCTTCCGATTTCAAACAATTTAACGACAATATGCATCCAAATATAAAAGTTTATTTTTCAAAATGTAGACTTTAGTGTCCGTTTAGGAAAAAAACTGTAACCCACTATTGTGGGTTCATCCTATTTCATTCCCTAACACACTATTTTTTATTACATACAAATCCAAGTTAAACTATAACACTAAACCTTAATAAAACCCAATTCTCATACTAAACTAAATAAAACCCAACTATAAGACTAAACCAGATTGAACCCTAACTCTACAACATATTAAATCTATATACTAATTCAAATTATATTGTCAACCTAACACAAGACCAAATTGAAACCAAACTCTTAGATTAGGCTAAATAAAATGATAACCCTAAAATTAAACTGAAAAAACTCTAACTTTAATCCTAATTGAATATGAAACCAAATTAAACCCCAAAAATAAACCAATATATATTGTAATGCTTTTACCAAACCAAAATTATATCCTAATTAAATCTAATTAACTGTTAAACCATACTTGAGAACTCTAAGTAGATCCCTAACCCTCGCACTAAGTGAAATTCAACCCTTGTTATAAACCTATATAAAACCTTATGGTAATCTGATGTAGAAGCATCTTGGGTTCTTGGCAATCCTGTATCAACCAAAAATATGTTTGTTTGGGTTGGGTAGCTTGTTGGAGACTACTCAGTAAAGTGCTCAGTAACTTCTCTTATTTGGTCGGTTGAATGTTTTTTGGTTATTCGATCGAGCTCAGTAACTTGTTTTGGCTAGCTTCGCCAATGGGTCTATGTGGTTGTTCTTGACTGTTCAGTGGTTTCACCAATTGGTCTCTGTTGCTCAGTAGTCTTTCTCACTGAGTTAGTTTTTTTATGTTGGATCTTTTGGGGCTGACCTTTTTGGTAGCCTTTTGTATTAAAGTAGTGTTATGTTCTTAGATTATAGGTAGTGAAGTAGTAGTAGGAAGTAATAAGATCTGAATCGAGGGTTTGTGACCTCACATACATCAGAACTATTATGTAAAGATTTTGATGTATTTGGCTATAACCGGGAAGGCCTTACAGCCTGACATGTATTAAGTTTGATGAATAAATGAAATATTTTGTATTCCTTCTCTCCTCTATGTTTTAAATATTTTGTGGTGTGTTATGCAAGCTGGTTTGGTACGTGGGAGTGCCCTTGGTTGTAGTTGTTGACCATCCTTGCATCAGGTGGTATCAAAGTGAAGGTTAGATCTAAGGTTCCTTCTTGTAAATAATAGCTGGCTGATTTGTTGTGGGGTATCAATTTATGATTTGACCTTCAATTAAAGAGGGTTTCAAGATGGTTCATGGGAGAGGAAATGTGGATCTAGAATTAGCTAATATGCTAAAACAGATTGCTACAAGATCAGAAGTTGTTGAGATAGCGCAACATTGAGGAAAACATCTTGAGGATGTTAGTGATGATGAATTTGAGGAAGTGTAGGGAGAAGTTGCACCTCCACATGTGATGGATCAGGAAGAAGAAAGATTACTGTGAGCGTTGACAAGTTTGAAGTCCACACCTCAGTTTAATCCCCCTGAGTATAGTGGACATTTGGATTCAGATGAATTGACAGACTAGATAACTGAGATGGAAAAATACTTTGAGCATGAGAATGTAACAGAAGAGAAAAAAGGTGAAGATTTCAAGTACAAATCAGAAAGGTCATGCATCCTTTTGGTGGGAGCATCTACAATTGGATCAAAAGAAGAAGGGTAAAGACAAGATCAAGGTATAGGATACTTGATGATAAAAATGTTAAAAGGAAAGTTTCTACCTTGTTATTACCATATTAACCTAGTTAGGAGAATGCAAAGCTTGAAGAAAAAAGATAGCTCTCTAAAAGATTACACCGAGGAATATTACAAATTAGATATCAGATCTGGACATGCCGAGGATGAGGTGGAAAGAATAGAAAGATACCTGAATAGATTAAGTTCTATACAAGATGAGATCAACTTGGTAAAGATGGAGAGTATTAAGGAGGCTTATCAATTTTCTCTAAAAGGTAAGGATAAATTGAAATAAAGACATGAACAAAGACCAAGAGGAAGAGGTAGATCTTATGGAAAAAACAATAGATCTGATTAGGACAAGAAAAATCAAGGCACACATCAAGATAAAGGAAAGAAAAAGTGGAAACATGTGGAAGTTCCTTTTGAGGAAGACGCAACTACTCCCGAGGTGGATATAATAGAAGAGGGTTCCAAGGAACTTATTACAATTGTGGAGAAGAGGGACATAGATTGAATTTGAGTGTACACATGAAAACAAGAAGGTCGTTAGTAGAAGAAATGATTTGGTGCAAGAAGAGTCACCAAATGAACCTAAGAAGGAAGGAAACCTAATGGTCAGAAGGATATTATGGAGTGAGAAAAATAAGCAAGATCTGGTAAGAAAGAGTTTTTTCAAGACCATTTGCAGAGTTGCAGACAAAGTTTGGAAATTAATTGTTGATAGTGGAAGCTTAAAGAATCTGGCATCTGAGGAAATGGTCACCAAGTTGCAGTTGGAAAGAATGAAACACCCAAAGCCCTATTATATTTCATGGATCAAGGATGAGCATACACTTATGGTGAGTGAATAATGTTTTTTGAATCTGAAAATTGGAAAGTATTATGATAAGGTGTTGTGTGATATTATGCCTATGGATTGTTGTCATATATTGTTGGGTAGACCTTGGCAATATGATAGACATGATATACATGATGGAAGATTGAATAAGTATACTATTTGGGTTGATGGTAAGAAACAAATATTATTACCTTTAGTAGAAGAATCTATTGGTGGGATATGGACATCTGTGAAAGTTTTTTTGATGGAAGGTAGACAGTTTGTTAAGGATCTGAAGAGAAAAGATTTTTGTTATACTTTGATTCCTAACTTAACCAAGTAAGAAAACAGAAGATAAAACTCATGAGGAAGTTGAAAATTTTCTTACCAAGTACAAATAGATCATTTTAGATAATGTACCTAATGATTTTCCACTGATGAAAGATATTAGTCATTGTATGGACTTGATTCCTGGAGTAAGTTTGCCAAATAAGGCACCACACTGATTGACACCAACCAAGAATGAAGAAGTCAACTGACAAGTTAATGAGTTGTTGTAGAAAGCTTTGATCAGAGAAATTTTGAGTCCATGTGCAGTATCAGTTGTGTTAGAACCTAAGAAGAATGGAAAATGGCATATGTATATTGATTCAAGAGCTATTAACAAGATCATGTTTAAGTATCAGCTTCCTATACTGAGGATGGATGATATAATGGATTGTTTGAGTGGAGAAAAATATTTTAGTAAGATTGATTTAAAGAGTGGATATCATCATATCAGATTTAGAGAAGGTGATGAATGAAAGATTTCTTTCAAGATAAAATATGGTTTGTATGAGTGGTCAATTATGTCTTTTGGTTTAACTAATGCACCGAGTACCTTTATGAGGTTAATGAATGATGTTTTGAAGAAATTTTTGGGTAAATTTGTGATTATGTACTTGGACGATATTCTGATATTCAGTAAGACCAGAGAAGAGTATTTGATGCATATAAGACAAGTGTTGCAGAGATTAAAAGAGGAAAAGTTGTTGATTAATTTGAAAAAGTGTTCCTTCATGAAAGAAGAACTTGTGTACTTAGGCTTTGTGATTTCAGCTGGTGGCTTGAAGATGGACCATGAGAAGGTTGAAGCTATACTTGATTGGCATACACCTGAGAATGTGAGTGACATAAGATCATTTGATGGATTAGAAAACTTTTACCAAAATATTATCATAAATTTTAGTTGGATTTGTAATGCTATGACTGAGATAATGAGAGGAGAGAAAAGAGAATTCAATTGGGCACATGGAGTTGATGAGTGTTTTAAGACTTTGAAGCAGTAGGTTTATGAATCTCCTATGTTAGCCTTACACGATTTCAATAACTTATTTCAAGTTGAATGTAATGCAAGTGGCATTGCAATAGAAGTTGTGTTGACTCAAGAAGGTAAACACGTTTCTTTCTTTAGTGAGAAGTTGAAGGATGCTAAGAGGAAATATTTTTTGTATGATCAAGTATTCTATCCTATTGTTCAAGCACTAAAGAAATGGACACATTATTTGGTACTGAGTGAATTTTGGTTGTATAATGATCATAAGGCTTTACAATATTTGGGTAGTCAGAATAAGTTGAATCAAAGACATATGAAATTGGTAGGGTATTTACAGAGTTTCACATTTGTGATAAATCATAAGAGTGGAGTTTCTAACCAAGTTGTAGATGCATTGAGTAGACGAAGATGTTTTTTGACTAAAATGAGAATTAAGGTTGTTGGTTTTGATGATATGAAGAATTTGTATGAAAATGACCCTGATTTTTCTGAGCCATGGAGAATGTGCAGAGCACCTAGTCCAAATCAACCAAGTAAGTACATGAAGACTATTTCATTCAAGAGGACATGGTGTTCAACGCTATTCAGTTATGTATACCGAGAGGGTCAATGAGAACCAATTTGCTAAAGGAGAAATATAGTAGTGGTTTGACTGGACATTTTTGTATTGATAAGACATTGATTTTTTTTAAGGAAAGGTATTTTTGGCCTTAGTTGTATAAGGATGTTAAGAAATTTGTGAAGAATTGTGGAATTTTTCAAGTTGCAAAAGGAGTATGTCAGAATATTGGTTTGTATACATCAATTTCTATTCCTGAGAACCCTTGGAGTGTTATTAGCATGGATTTTTTTCTTGTCTGACCGAGGACAACAAGAGGTAATGATTCTATATTTGTTGTGGTGGATAGATTTTTTGAGATGAAACATTTCATACCATGTAGAAAAACATCAAATGCATTATATATAGCAAACCTTTTCTTAAAGGAGATTTTTAGATTGCATGGATTACCGGAGTATCATCTCTGACGGAGACAATAAGTTTTTTGGATATTTTTAGAAAACACTATGGAAAAGTTGGACACCGAGTTGAAGTATACTTCTACATTTCATCAACGAACTGATGGATAAATAGAGGTTGTAAAAAGAAGTTTGGGTAACTTATTGAGATGTTTAGCTAGAGATAAACTGAGTAATTGGGATTTGATGTTAGCACAAGAAGAGTTTGCATATAATAATTTAGTGAATAGAAGTATTGGAAAGACACATTTTCAGATTGTTACTGGCATGCAACTAAGAGGTATATCATATTTGAGAGACATTGTTGGCGAAGAGAAGATAAGTGTTGAAGGAGAGGAATTTTATGAGTTTATGAAAACATTGCATGAGAAAGTGAAACATAAGTTGGTGAAAAGTAATCAGAAATAAAAGGATAGTGCAGATAGATCAAGAAGATATAAGACTTTTGAGATTGATGACGAAGTTATGGTTCATTTGAAGAAAGGAAGATTTCCTATTGAGACATATGGAAAATTGTAGATGAAGAAATTTGGTCCTTGCAAGATATTGAGGAAGTTTGACAATGGAAATGCTTATGAAATAGAATTACCTATTGACATGGATATATCACCTATATTCAACATTTTAGATTTGTATGAGTATCATGAACCTGATGTAGAAGTGATAGTGTCGAGTGATTATCATAAGAAATAGATAGAAGAAGTTGAATAGATTTTGGAAGAGTGAATTGACAGAAGCACTAGAGGGAAGAATTACATGAAATACTTGGTAAAGTGGAAGAACATACCGATTGAACACTCTACGTTGATTTCTCAATTTGAGTTGGATTCATCTCAAGTTGTGCCATATTCATGATTGGGTTCTTGGCAATCTTGTATCAACCAAATATATTTTTGTTTGGGTTCGGTAGATTTTTGGAGATTTATTGGTAACTGCTCCTGTTTTCTCAGTTGAAGGTTTGTTGGTTCATCGATCGAGCTCGGTTACTTTTTTTGGCTAGCTTCACTAGCGAGTCTCAGTGGTCGTTCTTGAATGCTCAGTGGTTTCACTGATTGGTCTCTTTTGCTCGGTAGTCTTTCTCACCGAGTTGGTTTTTGGATGCTGGATCTTTTGGGGCCAACCTTTTTGGTAGGCTTTTGTATTAAAATAGTGTTCTTTTTCTTATATTAGAGGTAGTGAAGTAGCAGTAGGTAGTAAGAAGATTTGAATCGAGATTTTGTGACCTCACATGCATGAGAACTATTCTGTAAATATTTTTATGTATTTGGCTCTAATTGGGAAGGCCTTACAGCTTGTCATGTATGAAGTTTGACGGCTAAATGAAATCGTTTGTATTTCTTCTCTCCTTCTCTATGTTTTAAACCTTCTGTGTTGTGTTCTGCAAGCTGGTTTGGTAGCTGGAAGTTCCCTTGGCCCTAGTTGTTGGCCCTCCTTACGTCATAATCCTATACTAAATTGAATCCATCCCTTAAACCAAATTGAACCCTCATGGTAACATTAAACCAAATTGAAACCCAAGATTGAAATAAATTGAACACTAAGCCTAATCCTAATTAAATATTAAACAAATTGAACCCTTAACCTAAACTCAATTAAACCCAAATCCTAAACCAACTCAAACCCTAATTATAACACTAAATAAAATTGAACCATAACCCTAAAACTAATTGAGTATTAAACCAAATTGAACCATAATTATAAACCAAATACCTTAACACTAACACTCAATAAAATATAACCCTAATTCTAAAAAAAAATTAACCCAGTTTCTAATGGTAAGCTCAATTTAATTGTAACCCTAAACCTAATTGAGCATTAATCCAAATTGAATTGTAACTCTAAACCTAATTGAACAAAAAACCAAATAGAAGTCTAAACCTAATACTAAACCTAATTGAACTTAATGACGAATCTAAATAAAAAAAATAACCCTACACTAAGCTAAGTTAGATTCAAACCTTAAACCTATATGAATACTATAATAAATGCAACCCTTAACCCTATACGCCTTAAATCAAATTAAAGCCAAATTGTAATGCTAAGCCAAATTCAACCCTCATCCAAAACCTAACTAAACACCAAGCCAAATTGAACCGTAACCTTAAACTAAATCGAATCATATCCCCACCACTAAACCAAATTAAACCCTAACCCTAACAAAAATTAAAATAATCCGTGAACCTAAACTAAATTTAAAGAAAATGCCAACCTTAAGACTAATAAATTTTATTCAACATTAAATAATAAAAAAGCATAATCCTAAGACTAATTAAATTTATATTTATTCTAAATATTTAATTTTATATATATATA
>MU225592.1:92596-103102 GCA_018584345.1 Thuja plicata | reverse complement strand
AAATGTATATTATATAATATTTATTAAATACTAGATATTATATAATATTTAATGTATAATAGATATTATATATTATTTAATATATATAATATATAATCTAATATATAATTTTTTTTATATAATATATCATATGAAGTATGGAGAAATGGGAGGGAGAAAGGGGTTGGAAATAAATTAAGAGGGAGAAAGGGGAGGGAAAATTCAAAATTCAAAATTATGTCAGGATTTTCGGGTACCCAAAAATATTGGGTACTCGAATAGGCTCGGTATTGCTTTGTGCACCAAACCTACCTGGTCAACTCTTCAATTGTCTCAAAAATGTGTTTGTCCCCTATTTCTCTGAGTTCCAGACTTCGACCATGTAGCTGACGACCTTTTTTTCACCCGAATTTGATGAAACAAATAGGATATCTTAAGGAGATTATCAGCTTTCTATCAATATAATTGCTGTCAAATTTTGAATTCGGTAAGTAATTATTAGTTATTTTCTAATTTAGTTACCTCTAAAGTGTTGATTTATATACTGATTGAAAAATGACTATAACTTTCAGACGATATAACATTTTTTAAATCTGAAAAATGCGTCACATTCTATCCTTCGCCTACTATAAGGGAAATTTTTTATTTTTTGAATTTTGTAAATTTTTCAATGAGTTAAGGTGGTCAGACACGAGAGTTTTTTTATTCTGAAAATGTTGTAGCAGATAATTCATAATTAATTATTTTTGGAATAAAATTACAAAAAAAATATGCGTCACATCCAGGCATGAGTCTACTACTTATATATAAAATCTATAATAAAATACTATCATTTGATTATGATTAAGGTGGTCAGACATACACCTACTTCTTATTTGTTTCCTGAAATTTTTGTACTCCTGCATTGAAATCTATACTTTTCACCAATCATATTAACTTTTTTTTAGAAAAGGCCTCATAGTTTACAAACTACCTACAGATTCTATTCTTACAACTTTTTGACATTAGGTTGATAGCTAGTTCAAATTTTCACGTCAAGTTGACTAACCCTGATTTGCTAATTTTTCATTGCCACTTAAGGGCATAGTTTGGCCCCTCATTATCTTGCACATACCCTCCCATAACTTATGATGACTATAAAAAATAAAGCATGGAAATAAGAATATAAAATAGAAAATTTTCCAACCTCTGCGAGTGCTTTCACAATCATTAATATTCATGACATTACATTTCTCTTGCAAGCATGTCCACCAAATAATTGCAAAATTCAACTAAAATATATGTTTTCTACACTTCATCAATGTTTGTGCATTTTTCAAGACTGCCATTTTGCCACAAATAGAAGAATTTTGGCAAGTTTGAAGTCATTCTCCACAACCTTCCACGGTATGTTTCTAGCATCTAACATGATAAAATCTATGGAATAGGGCCTGGACATCCATCATAACATCATCAAAACATCATTTTTTTATAGTTTTTATGGTCATACCTACCCTGGTGGACATATTTCCAAAATGTAAAAGTATACGCAATGCACATACAGTATTTCAAAAATAAGATAGAGAAATTATAATGACATGAAATTCATTTGCTTGAACAAATGTACAAATTTTGTCAATTATTTTTTGTAGTTTGACAAACAACCTTGAAGGTGAAACCCCTACCAGAGAGAATGAAATAAGACTGCCATATTGGTGATATGGAGATTCCTACCTATATTTGTAGAAATGGGTCCCAAACTTTAGCCCATTAAATGCCACACCAATAGAAGGGCCAACTTGGATTAGATTATAGAATTTTCCCTACAAGCATTGGATAGGCAAATGTTTTACTGATATCAGTGGCCAAATCACTAAATCTATGAATGTGGATTTGTGTAATAGAAAAACCCTAATTTAAGTACAAATACAACTAATAACAATAAAGAAAATCCTAAAAATAATCAAGTTAATCAAAAACCCTATTTTTTATGCATGAGATCAAGATTTAAAAAAGCCTTTTTTGTATATAAAATGTACAAATAGAAATCATTCCAAAGAAGTGTGTAGTTGCTTCCCTCCAAAAGCGCAATAACAATAGAGGCCAAAATCTACCAATAATCAAGGGAAAATACAAGCTTTTACCTATCCTAGAGTCAAAGACATAGGGAAAACCCCCAACCCTTTACCATCACAGTCACTAACAAATAAAATAAAGGAGACTAGAAGAAAAAGCAAACCTTCTTAAAAATAGTAGAGAACCCAAATTTAGAACATTGGCTTTTTATCAATTAATGGTTGCGGGAAATATTCACTTAGCCAAAAGCAAAGTGTGGAAGCGTAATCCAAATTCATTGATAAATCCCAAACCATATGCTTGCAAAATGTAAAAGAAGAGATAAGGCTTGTACATTTTTTAATAATAGCTAAAATCCTAAGAAATAATAGCTAACCAATTAGAAAATATAAAAACTAACAAGAAATAATATAAGACTATAGCTTAAACTGACTAGCTGGATTTAAGGGAAACTTAATTGTAAAGTGTATGATGAAAACATTAGTCTCTACCTTATATAAGACAAGGACAAATAAGAGCAATGAATTTCTAATATAGTGTTATGAACTAACAAGAACATAATTCTAAATAGAATAACAACATATTATAAAAAAGAAGTTTAAGAGAGTACACAAAAGTGATACAAAAAGTTATATTTTATTATACTAAAAGTAATTATTATAGAAAAATAAAAATTAAATAACTAAATAATTGAAAATGTATAATTTAAAATTAAAGCATACAAACTTAAGAACTATTATTAGATTAACTTAGACTAATAGATAGATTCTGTTTTTATGACTATTAAAAAAAACTTCTTAGTGTACTTGTCTAGCATTATTTTTTTAATTTTGAAAATGATCATAGTTTCTATAAAGTTTCAATTTATATTTTTGATTTTTTTCAATAAATGATTATTTAAAACAAATTTGTGTTATAGATTTTTCACATGCACATTGTAAAATTGATATTTTAAATAAGTTCATTTTTAATAATGTCTTTATATTTTAAAAAAGAACATTGATATTTTTAACAATAGATAATAGTCTTTTGATAATTACTAGACTAATTGTTAAATAATTCTTATATTTCTATTACAATATACTTTAACAGAAAGTGCACATCACTACATGACACTTATTTAAATATATAAACCCCTCACAATAGTAAATTGTACTCTATAAAAAGAGAAATATCACTATCTATCCAATTCAACCAAAAAAATAATGTCTATCGAATTCAACCAAAAAAATCATGTGGCAAGCGATATTTTTTAAAGTGCACATCGTATTCCACGTAGACCAAACGTACGGTCCTTTTAAATTACTCGTCCAAGAGAATATAAATTTTCTTGGATTTTATTCTCCTTCATAAACCATTCATTAACATAATCGGGATCACAGGCGATAGAAATTATCAATAAATTACAAACACTTAAACCAAAATATAAAAAACCCTAATGGTGTCAGCAAGATCTCTGAACTTATATATATATATATATTATATATATCCAAATTTCTGTTAAGATTTTCTTCACCCACTGCACAACCACCGTCAATTTTTTATAATCCATAACATGACGTACATTTCATTTCATTTCTTATATAAGAAATAAAAATAATGTGTAAGTACTGATAACTGTCTGATCTTCATTTCACTATCATTTTCTGCAAAAACAATAGTTTTTGCAAAGCTGATTTTATGTGATTAAATAAGAAGAGTGGTTAATTATAATGTTTTGTTAGAGATTTTTTAGACTTTACAAGCTGGCAAGTTATGTAACAAAAGAGAACAGTTGTTTGGAAAGCGAATTTTATTTGACAATGGTAAATCACAATACTTAAAGAAGCTTTTCTCGTTTTAACTGTTTGCATTTTAAAGCTTCTAGTTTATATGCCTCTTTTCACATTGTTCTATCAGATTTCTGCCACTAACTACACAAGTCTTCTAAATTTAATCTATTGATGACAACGAATAAAAATATTGTTGAACACTTTCTAAAAATGTTTGATTTCATAATTACAATTTTGAGTCAACCAGTGTTCTTGTTTGTGGGTCTGTGTGGATTTGGAGGGGATGATCACCTTTTATCTTTATCTTTGAAAATCCATTGTATTTTAATGTTTAAATAACCACTAAAAATTCATTGCATTTTAATGTTTGTTTTAATAATCATAATTACTATTTTTTCGTCCTTAGAATATTTTTAATGTTTAAATATTTATTTACTAATTAAACATATCATATAAATCAATAGACTTCTTTTTTATCTTTAAAAATTTATAACTATAATTACTTAGGCATGTACAGGCCATTACGTGGCACTTGTTTAAGATTAGAAATAGATGGGGAAAGAAGTACACAGAGTAGTGTTAGGTAGAATAATCGAGTTATTATTTAAGAGTAGAAATAGTTGGGAAAAGAAGTATATGAAGTAGTGCATAAAGATATATGTACAAAATTAATTGAAAAAAATAAATGTATTTAATTAGAAATCTATTGTAAATACATTATGATCAATTGATAATAAGTGATTTATTAATATGTTCAAAATATATTCTTCTAATGTGGGTTACTCTTATTATTACAAGATAAATTATACATTTGTAGATCAAAACTATACCATTTTAGATTCAATCTATTATATATGGTTAATGATTGAATGGATCTCATTAACAAATTTATTATATACAAGAAAGTATCAAGCTGAATTTGCATTCTCTAGAATTTTTTGCATATTTTTTCTAAAGGTAATGTATACACTAAAGATCAAAGAGACATAGTAGCTTGTGTGCTCTATAACTTACATATCGTATCATATTTATTTAGATTGCTAATTTGGTTGTAATATTAGCAAGGAAGTAAAATTAGAGTATTAGGAGATGAAATGGTTGATTAGATTTTTTATTTTTTTCCAAGTAAAATTAGAGTATTAGGAGATGAAATGGTTGATTAGATTTTTTATTTTTTTTCAAGGAAGTAAAATTAGAGTATTAGGAGATGAAATGGTTGATTAGATTTTTTATTTTTTACCTCAAGTCATCATCTAATAGGTTTGACCAACTATAGGATAAATATATGAAATATTTATATTGTATAAGATGTAAGTGGATCTAGAGGGAAATAAAATGCACTCCCTTAACAACAACTTTAAGTCAACAAAATGGATGATAAATAAAGAGGATATAGTTCTACATAAATAAAAATTATTCCTATAACTACTAGGGAAAAAACTATGCTATAAAACTATACAAAACCATAAATGAGTGATAAAATAGGAAAGATGAATCTATCTATTATAAAAAAAATTCCCTCAAATTGAATCCCAATGAGATGATTAGCAAGACAACATCATTTGAGTACTTGTGATCTTAGCAAGAGAGAATAACTTGAAAAGTAATGAAGTGTCACTAGAGAGATCAATGATATTGCAATAATTCCTCATTAAATGCATAAATATCATCACGTGATATGAGATAAAGCAATATATTTTTCATGGATTGTTAATGAACCTCATTAAATGCATAAATATCATCACGCGATATGAGATAAAGCAATATATTTTTCATGGATTATTAATGAATTAACATATTATGTTGAGGAATGATTAAAGTATCAAACTCAATATCACCATAAAATGAAAGACAATGTGATGTAGAAGCATGAAATGGTAGAGAAATGTCATCATAAGGAATTGTAGCATAGTAAATTATACACGATTCATAAGGTGTCCAATTCCACACTTCCTTGGCACCTATTTTAGTGTGTGTTCATTCTTGGGTATATGCACGAAGATGGGGGACCAAAAAGGTGCCAAACTTTTTTTTGGTCCCCCAAAAGAAATAGGGCGTACACCCTATAACACGCACGCGTAATAGGGCTCACACACTATGGCTTGGATTGGCCGAGCCTAAGGCTTGGGAAATCAAATCCAATAGCGTGTGTGTACTATAGCGCGTGTGCACTATAGTGTGTATGCCCTATAGCATGCACGCATTGTGTAACATTATGAAAATGCTTAAGGGACAGAGGAAGAAAGCCCAACAGGCCCTGCCAGACCACTTCCAGCACTAGGTCAATACATAAAATCTAACATTTAAGTATAAGTTCGTATACTTAAGTTACATTTTATGTAGATGCTTCTGTTAGAATGAATTTAGAATAACTGAGAGGGGTGGGGTGAATCGGTTATCCTCAAGTCTAGATGTGCCAAATACAAATTTCTGTATTTTGAACAATTCAGATCTACTCAGCAGCAGTAGCATATGTCAACAACTTAATCATGCAGTTTATTGTTTAATGAAATTAGCTTGTAGAAACATAACAGTAAAACAAACCATGAGCATTCACAAAATTTGACATAAGTATTTAACGTGGAAACCCAATATGGGAAAAACCACTAGTAATATGCTACCAAGTTTCACTCTTCTAAAGTGAGCTGTGTGAGGAGCCAACCCTATTAAAGGTTACAATAACACACTGTTAGGTGTGACCTGGTTAAAGGATTTAATCACCCTATCAGGAGTGGCCTTGTTAGAGGACTTAGAATATTCCACCTGAATGTCACCTTGCTTAGAGGATTTATACAAATGACTGTTAGGTCAACCTTGTTAAAGGATTTTAACTGATACAATGGTTAGAAAGTAATCAACACTTCTGATCTGATACATACAACTTAATTTGCAAATTTAGATCCAATTACAGCTCTGATGCTAACTTACTGAGTGGCATGCATTGTCATTTCAATCTTCTGATCTTCTTGGAAATCTGTCAAGCAATCACACATGCAACTTTCTGCTTCTGTGTTCAGCCTTCTCTGCTAGGTCATGCCAATCAGTAAATGAACTATGCAATCCTCTTGCATATACACATGTACACCAATCAGTACATCCACCACCACATCCACATTTTAAAGAATAACCCCTTGAGGTTATCATATACCTCTCTGTCTAGGTCAGATAAATCTTTGTCGCTTAATCAAGATCATAGATCATAGGTTAGGTCAGATCCAGTGGATCATTCAATCATTACATTACATTTACATCTCCAAAGTAGTCTCTAATTAAATCTTGAATCCATGCATTAATTACGGGTATCCATACATTAAATGATGTGGATCAATCTTTAATTAACTTTACATATCCCAATAAGATTAACTAAGTTGGCCAGAGATCTCAAATCTCATCATTAATTCAAATATTGTAAGTCAGCCAACATCACTGTTTCCACTCGGCAATTTCACTAGTGCTCAGCACTGAACAAAATTGCTCGTCACAAACAACTTCGCTCGGCATCAAACCAAACTTGCTCAGCACAATCCAGACTTGCTGGCACAAAACAACCAAAAAAACTATCTTTGAAAGATAAACAACTAATTACTTTGCCAGAGTGCCAAATGATCAAGTACCCTTTTATTTGCCTTAACTCAACCATTCACTTGGTCTTCTTGTTAAATATTCTTCATCAATCAATAGATATGGTACTTAAACAGATAACAATAGTCTCATAAGTTAAGGTTTGACATCAATGACAAAATAACAATTGCTTGCATTGTCACTTTCCAACAATCTCCCTCTTTGGCATTGATGGCAACACAAAATATTAAAACAATGATTTAACAAACATAGTTACCATACAATCCAAAAAGTCACCTGTGTTCCTTGATATGAACAAATATTCATTAATGTCTTTAGCTTCATTCTGATTCTTATCTGTAAAAAATTTCTCCCTCTATGTTTGTAATCACACTGTAATCATCTGTAGACTCCCTCTGAGTAGATAATCACTTCATTGTTTTCAATAGTAACTTCTTCCTCTATATAGGTAATCTCTCCCTTAGGTGATCTCTCCCTCTTTGACAACAATGCCAAAGACGTTGATATCTTTATCATGTAGATCTTCAGTATCATGTTGATCCTGTCATCTTGATTATGACTGATCTTCTTTTATGTCCTTGTCCAATTTCACAACTTTAGTCAGCATCCTAAAGTGTGACTTATTGTGCATCAATGTGTCAAGTATTCTGAATATAATATTTGATGCAATAGTACCATACAATACTTAATTAGCCTCAGTTAGGGGAATCACCCCCAATTTACCTCGCAGATACTCATGAGCATCCTTGGGTAGTGCCTTTGTGAATATGTCTGCTAATTGTTCTTTAGTGTTCACATAATCCAATCTCACTTCTTTATTCTGAACTAGCTCCCTCAAGTAATGATACTTGATAGCTATGTGCTTTGTCTTCGAGTGCATAAAAGGGTTTTTAGAAATATTAATGGCACTCATGTTATCACAATATATGCAATTAGTTCATTGATTTCTTCCTTCATACCTTTCAGTAGTATCTTCAACCACACAATGTTAGAATAGTTGACTGCTGCTATCACATACTCAGCTTCATCTGTAGATTGTGAGGTGCAGTTCTGTTTCTTACTTGTCCATGAGATCAATATTTTTCCTAAAAGAAATGCTCGGCCAGTAGTGCTTTTCCTGTCATCAACATTTCTAGCCCAATCAGAGTTAGTGTAAACTCTGAGTTCAAACTTGTCATTCTTCTTGTAGTATAGACCATAGTCATTAGTTCCTTTCAAATATCTTAGAATCTTTTTTACTGTCATCATGTGAGTTTCCTTGGGGTTAGCATAAAACCTTGCAACAATTCCAACAACTAGGGCAATGTCAGGTCTACTGTGTATAACATACTGTAGTTTTCAAATCATTGATCTGTAGAGTGTTTGGTTCACTTCTTTTGTGTCATCATCTATTTTTAGCTTCTATCCAGTAGCCATGGGTGTACTCACTGGTTTGGATTCTTCCATTCCAAAAGTTTTCAGTATCTCCTTGATATATTTAGATTGATTGATATACATACCATTCTTCATTTGATAAATTTGTAAGCCAACAAATAATCTTATCTCACCAAACATAGACATCTCAAATTCATATTGCATCTCTATTGCAAATGTTTGGCATAACACATCTTGTCCACTAAATATGATGTCATCTACAAAAATTTTAGCTAATAATGTACCTTTTCTTTTCTCTGTCTTCAAGTACAGGTTGATGTTGTCATTGGTTCTTGCAAATCCAATCTTGATCAGATAATTGTGCAATCTATCATACCATGCTCTTGGTGCTTGTTTCAGTCCATATAATGTTTTGTGCAATCTCCAAACCGTATTCCTTTTGTTTGGGTCAACAAAACCATCAGCCTGCTCAATATACACTTCTTCTTCCAAGATACCATTGAGAAATGCAGACTTCACATCCATCTGATACACTTTGAATCTTTTATAGGCTGCATATACAAGTAAGGTTCTGACTCCTTCCAATCTTGCAACTGGGGTGAATGTTTCACCAAATTCAATCCCTTCCTCCTGTGCACAACCCTTGCATACTAGTCTAGCTTTGTTTCTTGTTACATCTCCATGTTCATTCAGTTTATTTCTGAATACCCACTTTGTACCAATTACATTTTTACCCTTCGGCCTAGGTACAAGTTTAAAGGTCTTGTTCTTCTCAATTTGTTCAATTTCCTCCTTCATTGCCTGTATCCAATCTTCATTTTCTAAAGCATCTTTCATGGTTTTGGGCTCAAATTCACATAACAGACATGTGCCATCTCTCAACTTACTTTGTGTCATAACTGCAGAATCCTTTGATCTAATGATTTGATCATAATTGTGGTGTCTTCTCACATATTTTGCTAGAGTAGGCTCAGGTCTTGCTTCAGCTTCATTGTTTGTGTTCAGTCCTGGTTGATTCTGAGACTCGGCATCTCCATCAGATAGCTCGACATTCATTTGTTGTTACTCGGCAACTCCACTCTGTGACTTGGCAGGTGCAGACTATTGCTTGGTAGTAGTCATAGGTAATGTATTAGAATCTACCTCATCCCGATATATGAATGATCTATAGCTTTCATGTTCTTGTGTACTTTCAGCTTCATTCCTTTCTGCAAACTCATCAATTCTAACATTTGCACTTTCCACAACTTTGTTAGTATTAGAATTCAAACATTTGTATGCTTTTCTTTTCATTGAATAACCAAGGAATATACCTTCTTCACCTTTAGCATCAAGTTTCCCATTTCTATTGTCCTTCAGTATAAAACAGTTGCTTCCAAATACTTTAAAGTACTTTACACTAGGTGCATAACCATACCAAAGTTCATAATGTGTAGCATTTGTACCTTTCTTGACTTGTACTCTATTCAGGGTATAGACTGCAATACTTACAACTTCTTTCCAGTATTTCTATGCAACATTCTTCTCCATCATTAATGTTCTTGCACAGTCCATGATAGATTTGTTCTTGTGTTCAGCAATACCATTTTGTGGAGGTGTCCTGGGTGCGGACATCTATCTCTTTATGCCTCGGTCATTGTAGAACCTGTTGAACTCATTAGAAATAAACTCTCCACCTCTGTCAGATCTTAAGCATTTCAAACTTTTGCCTGTTTCCTTTTCAACTTTAGCTAAGTACCATTTA
>MU225592.1:24588-80836 GCA_018584345.1 Thuja plicata | reverse complement strand
CCTAAGATGTACTCTTAGGCTTCCTAATGGGTTTTAAGGTGTCATAAGTGGTTGTAGGACCCATTAATGGGTGCTAGGACCCATTAAGACACATTGCGACCACTTAGGAACCCTAAGAGTACATCTTAGGGGCCCTAGAATACATTAAGGTGTCTTAAGGGGTCATAGGACAGATTAATGTGTTTTTACCCATAAGACCCCTAAGACTTATTATCAGGTTTTTAAAGGGGTAATGTTATGACCCTTTAAGACACCTTAGTACCCCTTAGGAACCCTAAGAATACATATTGGGGGTCATAGTACACATTAAGGAGTCTTAATGGGTCATATGACACATTACTATGTCTTAGGACCCGTTAAGACCCCTAAGATTCTCTCTCTCTCTCTCTCTCTCTCTCTCTCAAAAATAAACTTCCCGAGGACAAATGGGATTCAATATTCCCAATTTATCTTAGAACTATGATGTGAAAAAGTATGATTGACACCTCAGTGATAGGCAATAATTTGGTGGGTTATCACAAGCAATTCTATAAACCAAGGAGAGTGATTGAAAACAAAGGATTCACAAGGTAGGATTTTAATTTGAGTATCCATTCAAAATTGAAGCCAGCATATTGAAGATTTTTGGGAAGATATTGGAAATGAAGAAGCAATTAAAAAGAGGGATCATTCTAGATTATTGATTCCACGAATCAAAACCCTGCAGCTGAAGTTTAACACAGCTGGTGTGAGAGAAGAGAATTTTGAAATCATTGAACCTAGCTTTAATAGTTCAAACACAAAGGTTTTGTCAGAAGTAGAATGGAAAAGAGAAGAAGAAGAGGACATCAAATTAAGGCATAGGTTCATTTTATCCTACATAGATGTCTTGTTAGAAAAGAGAAAACAAGACAGAGAAAAGATTACATCTCCTAAGAAATGTAATGCAAGTTCCATCTAAGTTGAAGTGTTGCCCATTCCCTCTAACACTTCCCTCTTGATCAGTCATGCATGTAATATTCCTTTATATAGAAGGAAAGTGACTTCTAATGGACATCCTACCACACCCCAAACAAGGTCAAGAACCAGGTATGAAGGTCGAACACAAATGGAAAGCCCAGATTCTAGTTATATTGATATTGACATCAATGATGAAGACATCTCTTTCTCGTCGGAGCATGAGAAGAAATCCTAGGAGATGTTTACTAAAAAACCTAAATTTTAATAGGAGGACATGATGCCTGCCAAGATAGCTGATAATAGATTGGTGTCTAGTGAAATTCACCCTTGGCTGACAGATTCAGTCAATAGAAAATGCAGCTTTAAACCTATCTCCTTACCAGTCAAAGAGATAGTTACCAAGTATGCTTCTCGTGCCCCAAAATAAAAGCTGGTTAAAAGTAATGTGAGATTGACTACTGATCCCACCACAGGAAAAGTGACCATCGAGATCACAACCTTCAATCAAAAAGAAGGCATTCATGAACCTACGGAAAAATATTTTGGGGTTACAAAGATGGAGTTGAGTGTGTTGAATAGAGATACCAGGGACCACTTGTTTAATTTTTTTGCAGCCCATATGCTTGGTCAATCTCAAAAGGATGGCAAGGAAAAACGTGAAATCAAGCAGCTCATGATTATAATGCCTGAGTTTCTAAGTTCATTCAGTGATGTCGGAGCATTTCTCTTGGCCCAATCTCCACAGGAATTTGATCCTAATTCAATGGATAGTAAACAGTTATTGAAGCAGATGCATCAGGGCAGAGCCCTCATGGAATAAATGAAGAATTGGGTCAGTGGTATTGTATTGGAAGGAAGAAAGTTCATTCAAGAATTCTTCACCGCCTATGCAAAAGGGGAGGCGTTGATCAGATAAATTCATACCTTAATTCTAGGATGGAAATTAGATGAAGAGAAGTGTGCAGCCATCGTATCTCAGGTTACTGAGATAGAAGAATATGGAGTGCGGAAATTCTTTTCAGAAAATCCAATGAAAATGGTGGACACTTGTATGTTGTTTATTTTAAAAAAGAATCTAGGCTGGAAACATAGTTTATTCAGAGCTGCAATCTCGAACATGCAAGCTATGGAAGAAGAAATCAAGGAAATGCACACCAATGCATTGAAAGACATAAAAGTGGTAAAACCATCGGGTATTCTCCAGTTTGAAGAAGGGAGTATGAAGAGAGATGTTGTGATCAAGAGATTTGAAGATACTATGAATAGTATCAAAGAAAAATAAGAAGTAATGGATGAGGATTTCACTAGGGTAGCTAACTTAGAATCCATTTTGTACCTCAACAGAAGATAGTTACCCAGGCAATTGGAGAAAATTTAGAATTTCAAGTGGGAAAAGAGTGCATGTTGCGCAAAGCTGGCTAGTTTGAAGGGCCTACACTCTCATCTGATTCAAGATCTGGTGAACACACTTTGAGTTATTCTATGTTTTAAGTTATTTTTTAACATGGACAACTCTCTCTAAAACTATTACTCTTTTAAGTTATTGGTTTGTAACCGTTTCTTTTCAGTTAACCCAAGGGGCCGAGTTCTCAGGGAGGCCTCCTGGGGTTGCTAAACTATATATGCTAAAGCATAAAACTTTTGAGGGGTTATAATTTTTAGAATTAGACTTAGTTTAGCATTTTTCTGAGTACTTTTTTAGTTTTTTGGTTTTGAAAGGAATTGAATAGGAAGATACAGAAATATGCATTGATCTTAGAGTTTGTTCTCTACAATCATATTATTTTAATACAAATCTTGGTTCAGATATGTGAATTTGAGCTTGTGATATATTAATTACTTTGTGAGTTAATATATTTCCTGCTCTGTGTTATTTGTAAATGCATGGTGGTTTTCCATCTTTCTAGATAATTCTCTTTTTCAGTCTCATTTTAAGTTTATCTCAAGATAGTTGAAGGAACTGCGCTTTTCTTTAACTTTATTTTCTATATTTGCAATAGTTGGAAAATATCTCAATACCTAAGAGTATTCAAGTGATCCATATGTGCGTTCAAGTTAAAAATATGTTTGTTAGTATTTTAATTAGAAATTCATTGAATATTTATGAGAGGGAGTTGTACCTCACATAATTCAGAGGGAAGAAATTATCTCATGCTTACCCAACTATTGTATAATTTTTTTTCTTAAAAGAGGCATAGGGTCAACATAGATTGTGATTTAAGTGGAGACAAATCTGTTCACCAACATATTTTTGGCGACTCTACTAGGGAGGTCGTTATGGAGAAGACCAGTAAAAATTGCAATTTTTAATGAATGAATAAGTCATGGTATTTCGTGTCGTTTTAATACCAGGCCAAGAAGAAGTGTTGGGTGATATCAATTTTGGTTACTGATCATGCTATTGATATTCATGTTTTGTCACTGATGTCAACATGTATTTCTATGGAGAGGACATACTAGTTACTTGACTAGAAGAAGTGTACAGACACTATACGGATGATTCAGAATTATCAAAGTTGGATTTATGTAGAGGGATGTGTGTTGACCTTATTCCTAAGGTCTCTTGGCTTTATGTTGCATATTGCGGATGTTACAGTTGATATGGTGAAGACTGGTTTCTTGACTGTAACTGTGATTCTGGACAGAGCATGTCTCTATGTTCGGGTATATCTTTCTGGAGAAGAAATTTCAAATGATGCAAGCTTATTGGTGGACAACTGACACATGTCGGAATAATGGGTTGAGTTAGATTGATGTTTGATGACTGGTGACGCCAGCTATGGTGTGTATTCGAAAGAAGACCTAATTGTTGGCCAACTTCAGACATGTAGTGTGTAAACTAAATTGTGAGCGTGGATTGTGGATCTGGAAGCATAATTGATGGATTGTAAATGATATTTACTTGTTATAGGTACCATGTATATCTTAGCAAAGGGTTAAACAATTATTTGTATATTGGAAAGCCTTAATTGGCTGACCTAATTAATTATTTGTGTATTAGAAAAGCTTGACTAGCCGACCTAATGAATTATTGTAAGAGGCTATTGTACGCCTCCTTTCATGATCTATGGTTACCAAGCTTTCCAAAGGTGAGGATTTGTAGAAAAGGTTTTACAATGCTATAAATTCAATACACAAAGACTACTAAAATGAATAAATTGAAACGTAACCAATAAAATGTACAAGCACAAGAAAGGAAAATAAATGAATGCAAACCACAAAGCGCTTGAAGCTTCTATTATCTCTCTCTACTCCTTCCAAAATGCTGTTCTTGATGCTCAGTATTGGTGTGAGCAGTGTCTATGATTTGAGAAGCATCAAGAATTTGCCAATTGAAATGTGTGTGTGATTGCAAGATGGCTTGAATGCTAGAACCAAACTGACATAGTAATGACGCACGAGAGCTTGAAATCTTAGATCCTTCAAATGGTTATGAAGGGTTTATTATATAGGAATTGGAGATGAAATGAATGGTTGAGATCAATCCCAGAGATAGGGAGATGAACGGTTGAGATCAAAGGGAACTGGAGAAGCCATCAGTAAACTCCACCTCTTCAATTGGTAAAGAGGAGACAAAGTTTGGTTGACTGAAGAGCTAATTGTGAGTTACCCTTTTGAACTGAAGAGGTGGGTGAAGTTACCCATGTGGACTAGAGAGGTGGGTGAAGTTACCCATGTGGAATGAAGAGGTGGGTTATTTCTTTGAAGATAAATGAATATTTAATTCATTTATTTAATTAAAGTTTTCAACATGTGAGATAATTGAATTCTTTTTTATTCATAATTGCTTTATTGGATGAAATTAAATTAATTTAATCGGAAGAATTTAATTAGTAAGTTTAAATATTTGAATTTAAAATACAGGAAATTGAGTTTAATAAATTAATTAATGGTAATTAATCAATTAAGGTTAATTAATTAAATAAAATGAATTATTTAATTAATTTTGGGAATTTGATTAGATGATTAGGGGAATGAATTTAGAGGAAAATAGATGATTAATTAATGATTAAAAAACCATTAATTAATAGATGAAAATTAGTGTTTTTAATGTAAAGTTGCAAGCCTGTCCATTTTCGGGAGTCTACATTTGCCCCTCTTTGATGCGATGTGACTTGTCGCAGTGTGTCAAAGATTCTCTGATTTTGATTCTGCCCCAACTTGCCCCAGCGATAGTAAGTTTATTTATGCCCCCTCAACAAATTTGAGCAAAAAATCCCGACATGAGCGTTAATTTGTTGAAACCACAATTTCTAAATCTGGGTAGCTGACTGATTTTAAAAAATGCCTTATATTGGCCCTAATATTGAGAGTGAAAGTTTCCGAGGACCGGGAAGAAAAAAATCAGACCTTTTTATGAAATTAGGGTTTCTGAAAATCCCTATAAGTAGCCAAGAGAGCCATTCATTTGTCACATTTCCCTCTTGAAGCTCTTGATTTCCTGGTGAGTAAGTCTTCAGTTTTCTGTCTTTTTCCTCCTGTTTTCTTGTTATGGCGGGCCTTCCTAGTGTGACACATATCTCCGACCGAGTCTGTACCTATCAGAGGCCAGCTGGCGCAGGATGTCTAGTGAGTTTTATCACTTTCCGTGTCAATAATGCCCTCATTTATTGCTTTTAAAATTTGTAGTTTTTTTATTTTCTACTTGTTGTGCCGCAATTACCTACGGTTTTTTTGCAATTGCGGTTTAAATGCCGCAATTGCAGCTTGAGTACTACAAATGATAAGTGTTTTGCACTTGAGTAGTTTACATGGCGCAATTGATGTTTTTGTACTGTATTTGCATGTTCTATTTTGCATTTGCATAAGAGTACCGCAGGTATAGGGTTTATTGCCACAATCGTGTTTCTTGAATTGTCTGCCTGATTTCTTTGTTTGATATTTGTATATTCTGACTTCTGATAGTTTCCTGTATGACTGATACTGATATTTTTCTAATTTATTTCTATGTAGTTCACTGGGCGGATTCTACGCTGTCAAGATTCGAGACCGGTGGGTCTTGTGTACAGATTCCATCTCTCAGAGGATGAGAGGTCAGTACTTAGGGACCTGGGTTTGTACTGGATTTGCTATATGCCTGAGATCACGACCAATAGGGGTCTAATCTCCGGTCTTGTAGAGTGTTGATTAACTGAGACATGCACTTTCTAGTTACCCACTAGTGAGTGTACTGTCACACTGGAGGATGTGTACCACATCTTCCAGCTTCCTATCCAGGGTGTGCTTGTTGAGTATGCCACCCGATCTAGTATTGTGTCTTTGACAGATCTTTTTGGATTGCCCTAGGATTAGCTTGGATTGTCTAGTGCTTATGATATTCCATGTTCTAGATTTGGTTGGGCCTCGACAGATTATCTACCTTACTAGGCAGCCTGATTTGTGGCATCTTATGCCCCGATCGTCGGCAGTGTGGATTTTCTGTCGATTTTTGTACTGTTCTTCTGAGTATGGTCAGGGACCGTACTATTATGCTTGGGGGCCACGCATGTTGGATCACATGCACTTTCATATGTTCTATGCGACTTACCTTAATGGTAACTCACTCAGTTATGGTGCGACCCTCCTGCAGATATGGGCGTGGGAGCATATTGCTATATGTCATCCTATTGGTACACATGCTCTTCCTGCCGACAGGCCATATGTTTATATGTATGATGGAGCTGTCGTTCAGATTCACATAGGGCATTTGACATACTGGTGGCTGTAGTTAGACATGATTCCTTACTTCATTTGGAGGCCCTATAGAGATTTCCCTATATGGGATGGAGAGGACATCCATCTTCCCTTTTGTCATCAACGGAGATACCTGATTGGTCATGTGATAGACCATGTGCATATGACTGACTTTCACAACACTGACAGGGTGTTGCATTAGTTTGGTGAGCAATATGATGTATCTGATTCATACGCTTACTTTGCTTGTAGGTCGAGAGACTCTACCATTTGGGGTGGTGTAGTATCACTTGATTCCACCCATACTGAGTTTGTAGGTTTACATCCTATTGCATGGACATGGCATTCAGCTACTATAGATGCAGATTTGTCTTATTTTTTGATTGTTTATGTAATTTCCTTACTGCTTCTGATACTTAGTTATCTGCTTTTATACCCTTGTCTTCCTCTGTTGTGATACTGATACTTGAATTTGATCTTTTGTAGGCACCACACCGCAGTATGATGCACATTGGGTGTAGGCCCGGCCATTTGCACTGACAAATGTCTCTCATCCTGTGGCTAGGACTATTATGAGGAGGGCCTAGCGAGTACGATGAGGGAGAGGAGGTCAGGATGGAGGGAGGGATGGTGGTCGTGATGGAGAGAGGGGTGGAGGCCAAGATGGTGGATGGGACAATGGGAGAGATGGTGGTAGGGGGAGGGGAGATGATGNGATCCCGATCCAGGGGGTGCTGGTGGTGGAGTGAGGACCAGAGGTGGATGGAGTGGTGGTTGATCTAGTACTACTATGGTTGGCTTGAGCACTATCCTAGAGGATGAGGAGGCGATGGAGGAGGAGGCACCCCAGTTGGTGCGGAGAGTTCACTGGCGGACAGGTGTTGTTTTGGCTCCGAGAGAGGAGGACAGAGTAGTGACTGAGGATGTGGATGTTGAGATTGGGGATATAGACATGGAGGCTCGAGATGAGCAGAGTGTAGAGACTGGTTTCTCGACTGATAGTGGCAGTACTAGAAGTAGTACGGGCAAGAGCTCAGATAGTGATGGTGATGGATTGGGGGATAGGGTTGAGCAGGGATATATGGATGTAGCCATGGGTGGTATGGAGGATGATCCCTCTGAGTTAGAGAGGCTCATCCAGCAGGTACAGGATCTTCAGGCCAGGCTTTCTTTTGTCGATTCCCATGCTACAACATTGGAAGCCTGGGTTACAACAGCCGAGTCTAGAGAGCGACAGGCTCGAGCAAAGGTTGGGTCATTTATTAACAGTGTACAGGATGCCTCTCACCGAAATGTCCTTGACTGATACTATAGATCTACGTGTGATGCCCAGAGAGAGATTGAGTACTGGAGGTGCCATTATGAGGGTGCAGTTCCTATGGAGTAGAGGGTGCCCAATTACACAGCTTCCCAAAGATCGAGTAGGGCCCAATGATCACAAAGCAACAGTATTGGAGCTCCTGGTTCATCCCAGAGACTAGCTTCTGATATGCCACCCCCTTGTCCACCTCCTGTCGAGGGTGGGGGTAGCACATGTTGATCCCATTTATGTATCATGTACCATTTTTATATCTTGACACACTGATATTTATTGATATATATGTTGATGACCTTCCTTTGTTCAGAGTTGCGATCGTTCATTGTACTCAGATAGTTTGATTTATATGAGATGCAACTAGTGTTTTTTGATATGATATGCGTTGGTTTACTTGCTATATGTATGATTCTATATGATGTGGTTGTAGATGATGAGATGTATATGGTAGATGGATGATTTTACTTTTCCTATGATACTAACATGTTTATGCAGGATGGTGCATATGAGATGCCTTTTTATATGAGATGTTGCTGGATGCATGTGATTTTATGATTTTCCATGTATGCAACTACTATGTTTTTTCATTTTTTGATGCACTTAAATGGAATGAATGCAATCTATTATGCACAAAATATCTGAGTAATGCATGTGTTAATTAGAAAAGAAGTTAGTTTGGATAGACGTTCTCTGAGATTGATCTAATAGAATGGAATGATAGAAAGAATTTTTTTTCTTTTTTGATAGATATGAATTGATAGAAAGGATGAGTGTCCCAAGTCGCTTCCCCTATTTCCAATATTTGTCATCATTGCATCTTTATTTTTTATATTTTCTAAAATTTTGAAGAGAGTCCAATGTATTCAGATCACATACCACCTGGATACTGCCACGACCTCTTGATAGTGGAAGGAGTAGAGAGATTGAATAGAAAGAGAACCTAGTGCACCCAAATATTGACCATCTAGGTCCAACTATGCTCCTTGTTTGAAATGAAAGAGAGCCAAAATCACCCAGATATTGACCATCTAGATACCGCTTTGTCCTTTGAATTAACTAAAGTAAAGAAACCAAGATAGAACTCCTATGCACCCAGAGTCTATCTGGATAACACTGTGCGCTCTTAATTCCGAAAGAGAAAGCCAAAATAAACAAGATAGAACTCCTACACCCCTAGAGTCCATCTAGATAGCATCGTGAGCTCCTGTTTGCAACATAAAGGGAAAGACCATAGAAACCAAGATAGAACTCCAAAACACTCAGAGTCCATCTGAATAATGCTACGAGCTCTTGATTCTATAAACCATACAAGAAAATAAAAGAGAAGGAATGTCCAATTCTTTCCTAGGGTTAAGCTCAGATCGTGGAACTGTGCGGCTACCAGATAAGTGATAGCGCCTACCGCATTTATCCTAAATCATCATGGCCCTAAAATTGAAGTGAACATTCAACAGACATCAATCAAATAAAATAAGTCATGATCTATCATAGCTACTCTCCTCACATGGTGGATCATGGAGTAGCGTAAGAATATAACCGCAAAATATCGACTAACATCTGACCGACTTGACTGACCTAGTCAAAAATTTTGGTTGGTTCCTTGATGCAATTGGAATATCTTGATTGGATCGACTCTTTGGATAGGCTTGATTGGCTTGATTGCTTGACTGTGTCTGGTTTCAGTAATAGATTACTCATATAATACTGACCTGTCTGGTTTGAGCATATCCATCACTATGTAAGATGATTGATATGGTTGGATTGATTGATTATGATCATATTGGCAGCTGATCAAGCTATGTCAGATGGTCCCCATGCTAGTTTGCAAAGCTCATGATTGTGACAATTAATATCTTGGCTTGGTCGCTAGTTGCTTGCTGATTGATTTGATAGATTGATAAAGTTGTGTCAGATGAGCCCAATGCTGATTCGCACACTCCTGATCATGACACTAATTGACTGTGCGTGATCGCCCTTTGCTCTCTTGATAACCAAGTTGGTTTTATTGCTTGGGATTTTGCAATTTTTTGAATAATTTTGACAAAGATTGATTTTCTCAGAACATTTTGATCTTTTTAGGAATTTTTGATGATTTTTCTGATTTTTTGGATTTTTTTAGGGTATTTTGAATCGCCCCCTAGTCTAGTGGACCAGAATTAACCATGGGTAAGTGCTTGGTGCTCAGAGGGGAGTGTGCTTCTAGATATAGCTTGGGTAGTCAGTCTTGCATTTGAAATGTGCTCAAGCTTTTGGATTTCATTGATGGTGAAGTTGGATTTAAACACTTGGCACCTGTTTGCCATGTTTTCACCAAGGTACCTACTCAATAGTGCCTGATTGCCAAGTTTTCACTGAGAGAGAGAGAGATTTTGTTTCTCTTTTCCTTTTTTTTTTGCTTTTTTGCTTTTTTTTTTGTCACCAAGGCACCTGATTGCCAGTATTCACCAAGGTAACATTTTGTATTTTCTGATTTTTTTTTTGGTATTTTCTAGATATGTAGATAGGCGCCTTAACCATAGAGACCTCAAGGGTAGAACCTTTTGAGATTCATGTTGTTCATGTATCTAGGGAGCTGATCTCCTTCTGGTGTCATGGAGAAGGAGAAGGAGAAGGAGAAGCAGAAGGAGAAGGAGTATGAATGCCCCACTCTGAGTAGAGCTTACAATGACAAATGGTCCTAGCCAGTTAGGCTCAAACTTTCTGGGTTTGACTCTTTCTGCTTGGCTCTTTTTATTTTCCATGAGGAAGAGGTCTCCTACCTCAAATTTTTGTGACCTCACCTTCTTATGATAGTTCGTTCTAAGGCGATTTTGATAACCTTGTAAGTGGTTGAGGGCATGCTATCTTCTTTCATCTAGTAACTCCAATTCACTGGGCCTTACTACTATGTATTCCTCATCTATAATCAGGTTCTTCAAAGATATCCTTAGGGATGGGATTTCCACTTTGATGGGTAATACCCCCTCTAATCCATGGACTAGGGAGAAATGAGTGGCTCCTGTAGGTGTTCTCAAACTAGTTCTATATGCCCATAATGCGAGACTAAGCTGTAAATGCCAGTCTCGCCCTGATTCGTTCACTGTTTTCTTCAAGATTTTCAAGATTTTCTAGTTGGTAGCTTCAGCCTGGCCATTCCCTTGAGGATATTTAAATGAGGAGAACCCTTGCTTGATATGGAATTCTTCGCATAGCTCTTCAACATCCTTGTTCTGGAAAGGTGTACCATGATCTATCAGGATAGTTTGAGGGATCCCATATCGACAGATAATGTGGTTAAGTATAAACATTTCTATTTTCATTCCAATTATGTAAATGAGGGGAATTGCCTCCACCCACTTGGTGAAAGAATCTGTTACTGCTATGATGTATTTGTGTCCATTCGCTGAAGAAGGTCCACATGGAAAATGGCAATAGTGATGTGATATGATTTAGTTCCTCGGCTGGTGCATGGATGAGGTCTCCTTGAATCTAACACTGTCTACACCTTTGTACATGTTTGTGTGCATCTATCTCTATTGTGGTCCAATAGTATCCCATGTGGATGATCTTCTTAGCTAAGTTATTGCCACCTTTGTGGGTTCCACATATTCCTTCATGTACCTCATACAAAGATTTCTGGGATTTCATGGAAGTGAGACATCGTAGTATCATTCCATCTAGACTTCATCTATATAAAGTGGTTGAGAGGATGGTATACCTAGAGGCTTGGTGGATGAGGGACTTTCTCTGGTTCCTAGACAAGTTGGGAGATAAGACACTATTTTGGAGATGGTTATAGACATCTTGGTACCATGGGGATTCAGGACAAACAAGGACACATGTTGATTTTGTGATGGAGGCCTGATGTGATGGCACCAAGAGTTGCTCTACTGGAAATTGGAATCTTGTTTCATTTCCTGGCATGTTAGTCAATGATGCTATGGTAGCCATCGCGTCTGCAGCTTTGTTCTATGCTTGTGGTAATTGCTCAAAGAAGATGTAATAGAACTTGGTGTGTAGTGTTTCCATCTGTTCTCTATATGGTATGAGCTTCTCATCTTGTGTCGTATAATCATTGTTGACTTGACTGATGATCAACTGTGAGTTTCCAAAGACCTTAAGGTTCTTGATTCTCCATTGAATTTCTATTTTATCATATTCTTCTATGTTGTTTGTGCATGGGAAGTTGATCCTGAAAGACTTTGGAATTGTATCATGATCTGGAGTGATAAGAACTATTCCTGCCCCCGCACCATGGCTCATGCACGACCCATCAAAATTTAGTTGCCATACCTCGGTCACTGGTTGTAGTGTCATAAAAGATTCGTCAGGAAAGTCAGAAATAATAGGTTGATGGTCCTGAGTGGGTGCCTCTTCTAATTGATCCGCGATCACTTTCCCTTTGATGGCCTTTCTATCTATGTACTCATTGTCAAAATCACTTAGGATCATTACCCACTTTGCAAGTCTCCCGGTGAGCGCTGCTTTGCTTAGGAGGTACTTTAAAGGATCAATATGTGCGATCAACTTTTTTTGGTGACTCAACATATAATGTCTTAGCTTCTAGTAAGCGAAGACAAATGCAATGCATGACTTTTCAATTGGCGTATAGTTGAGCTCATATCCTACCAATGTTCTTCTTAGGTAGTAGATGGCCCTTTCTTTACCTGCGTCATCATGTTGTGCCAGGAGTACTCCTAATGCTGATTCCGTTATTGAGATATACAAAAGTAATGGTCTACCTTGGACTTGTGGCACCAATATAGGAGACTTGAGAAGGTAGTCCTTGAATATTTGGAATGCTTGTTCACATTGCTTGGTCCATATGAATTTGACATCATTTTGTAGTAGATGTTGGAATGGGTGACACTTGTCTGCTAGCTAGCTATGAAGTGCCTGATTGATTGGATCCTTCCTTGTAACCCTCTTAGTTGCCTTAGGTTCGATGGTGGAGCCATGTTCAACATTTCTTTTACTTTTTCTATCTCTACTTAAATGCCTCTACGTGACACTATGAATCCTAGTAGCTTTCCCGCTGTGACACCGAATGCACATTTCTTTGGGTTTAAACGGACCTTGAATTCTTGCATTTTGTCAAAGATTGGTCCCAATACTTATAGATGATCTTTGCAAAGCACTTATTTGGCTAGTATGTCGTCCACATAGTCTTCCATTGTTTTGTGGATGAGATCATAAAATATAGTTTTCATAGCCCTTTGATATGTTGCTCTTGCATTCTTGAGGCCAAATGGCATGACGTTCCAACAGTAAGTGCCCCAAGGACATGTAAGAGTTGTTTTATGTTGATCCTCTAGTGGAATCCTTATATGATAATACCCTGAAAAGCCATCCATGAGTGATATAATTTGATGTCCAACGGTTAGATCTAATATCATATCAATGTTAGGTAAGGGAAAGTCATCCTTGGGACAAGCTATGTTTTGATCTCTGAAGTCTATGCAAATTCATATCTGACCACTATGATTTGTAAATAGCACCAAGTTAGATATCCAGTCTGTGTATGGTATTGGTCTTATGAATTTGGCATCTAGGAGCTTTTTCAACTCTACCTTGACTAGCAATGCAACATGGGGATGCATCTTTCTCAGCTTCTGCTTGAAAATTTTGGCATTGGGTAGTAACGGGAGATGGTGTAGTAATAGCTCTGGATCTAACCCTGGCATATCCAAGTAGGACCATGCAAAATTGATCATCCTTGCTTTAAATAATCTGATAAATTGTTCTCGCTCCTCAGGGGTGAGTAATTTTTCCAAGTATATGTTCTTTGGGTTCTTGTCATCTCCCAAATTGACTTCCTCTGTTTCTTCTACTAGTAATGTCGATTTCTCCTATGTCAATGGGAGGAGTTCCTTCTTTCCATATTCTAGCACCTCATTAAGGTTTTCGCTAGAAGATACGTCTTGTTTTAGCTTTTTATCATTCTTTTGTTCTTTTTTCTTTTGTGGAATGGAAAGAGGAGCTGCCTCCATGAAATATGCCACTCTGTCAAGGTCAATGGAGAAGCCTGTCTTGTGGTCCCCTGATGGAATGCCTTCCCTAAGTCCCATGAAATCAGAAATATCCTCATCATTCTTGAAGATATCTAAATCAGGGGGTCCTTGTTGATCCCACTCTAATATCTCTGAGTGTAGAAGATAGATACTTTCATGGTTGTCTGACTCTAGTTGACTGAAAGGGACTACAAATATGGTTCCTACAAAACTGGACTATGATGTAAACGCACCACTTGAGGTTTGATAAATGACATGCTTATCTATGCAGGGTTGTTCAAAAATGGATAGTTGGTCAAATAAGTCTTCTAGGTTTATGATAGTGTCTGACCGAGGGGAATAATCTGGGATCGATGGTTCAGAGCCATGAAAGGATCTCCACTCATACTCATGGGAGTCAGTCTCAATAGAATGCTCATCAGATGTCTCACTTCATTTGTTATCATCAATTTCTATGTGGAGTTCTATTTTGGTTTGTGTGGTTCCCTCTTTGGCAGGCAACAACTGTGCTAATATGTAGCTTATCAAGACATGTTCTATGTTGTGCCCCCGGTGCATCTCTGCTATTTGTTCCTAATTGACTTGGATGTCTTGGATCATAGGACTTGTTCTTTTTTGTCCATAACCCAACCCTCTCGTGTTTCTTTGGGTTGGAGGGAGAGACAATTCCATTATGCCTTGTTGTCTTTCCCCCAGGCTAGTTGTACCATTGTACCCAAATCTTTGTAACATTGTATAACCATTACAATAGTTAAACAAGGGTAGGGTTTGTCTGATTGTTTCTTGTGGGTCTTGGTATAACCATGTACTGATATTTTATTCAAATGGCTTTTCTTCCCCTATGTCTCCCCATTGGACAAAGGTTGTGGGCGGACATATGAATAGAACAGGTTGTGGATTTTCTATTATAATAATAGGTTGTGGCATGCCATAAGTTCTCGGGCTTTGAGGCATGTGTGTGATGGTGAAAGCCTCTTTATATCTATACTCACAACAACCTTTGTTGGTGATGGATATTTTGCCCACTTTCTGTGTGACATCTTTAAGATTTGAATCTAAAGAGGAGGGAATACTTGCATCTTGGTTAATGACTATCATCCCTGCTTTCCATATGACATCCTTGGGATTTGAATCTAAAGAGGATGGGATGCTTGCATCTTGGTTTGAGGGTACCTAGTTATCAGTGCTGATTTGGACAACATTATAGTATTGGAAAGGTTTGGGGTCTCCCTCTATGATGATTTCCTCTCCTTGGTGTGGGAACTTGATGCATTGATGGTATGTCAAAGGTACAGCTTGCATTTCATGTATCCAGGGTCTCCCTAGTAGCATGTTGTATCCCATATCAAGGTCTAGGATCTGGAAGGGAGTGTTTTTGACTACTGGACCGATACGGACAGATAGAATTATAATACCTTTAGAGGACCTTTCCTCTTCATCATAAGCTCTGATATTTATCCTCCTTGTGACATCAGTGCTTGATTCTGAATAGCTCAATTGCTTGATTAACTTTAGAGTACATATGTTTAACCTAGCTCCACCATCAACAAGGACCCTATAGATAGCACTTTTATGGACCTGGAAAAGTAAGTGCAAAGGATCATTATGCAGGGGTTTATGCGGCAGCACATCACGGTCCGTGACTGTGGCATGTTTGTTAGAAGCTATATGGTTAACCATCATTTGGAAGCTCTTGGGTGTTATGTCCCTTGGGACAGCTACATTCTGAAGGGCTTGGTCAAGTGCCAGTTTATTCTATGGAGATATGGGCAATAGGTCAAACATGGAGATCTGGGCAGGTGTGCGCTTTAGTTGGTCCTCTATGTTTGGCTATGGATCTACGTTTGCTTTAGGATTGTCAGATACAGTAGATGAGGATGGTAGTCCTTGCAAGATGACTCTGGAGTGATGCATTGTTATAGCACATTTTTTACCTTGGTCTTTGATAGTGATAGTAGCCACATGGCTATCTAAAGGATTGAGGCAATTGATAACATTATTATTGTTGGCATATGTATAGTTAACTTATTTTCCCTGTCCACTAGACCCGAAGGCTTTAACCTTGTTGTGATCATGAAAGGTATCATTGAAGATAGTGTGATTAGTTATGCCTTTGGTTTGGGTATTTGTCACATCGATGGCCTATGTGTCAATCAGGTCTTGGATAGCGTGTTTCAATCGGTAACAGTTGGATGTTTTATGTCCTTTCACCCGATGAAACTCACATAAGTCCTTGTCATTATACCACCTTGGTTTGTTTGCATCTTGTTTAAAGTCTCTGATTTCTGGGAGAGTGATAGTATTTTATTGTTTCAGCTTGCATAAAGCTGATTCTATCGGCTCTCCTAATCATGTGAAATCTCATTGCTAGAATTGGAACCGTGGTTTGCGTTGATTCTATTGTTGACTATTTGACACAGCAACCGCTTGTACAGCAAGAGGTTGGTTTTGGGTGTATTCCTATTGAGTGCGCCCTATGGTGTTTTGGTAGGCCATAGGTGCACCTTGCAGTGATACCTTGGGTTGTGCATAGTTGACTGTCTTCACATCAATGACACCATCGCTAGTGACATTTTTTTTCCACAACCTAGCTTTGTCCGTTGCATTTTTGTTTTTATTCATTTGTGTTGGATCTGCAAGGATTCCTTGAACTCCTTGTTTGATGAGTTGTGTGAAATTTGGAGCTAACTATAACTCTATTGTGAATGACATGTCTGGAATTAGATTGTCAACAAACATGACTATTAGGTCTTGTTCAGGCACATCATATGTTATGCGGTTTGTCATATTCCTCCATCTATGTAGGAACTTCAGAAAAGACTCTCCATCCTTTTTTTTGATATCGCAAAGGTCCTTGATGATGACCTTGTGCTTGATGTTATGATGGAAGTGAGCTATGAAATTTTCAGCCAGCTCTCCCCAAGACTGAATGTCGTGAGGTAAATGTGAGAACCATTCCATTGCTGGTCTGGCCAAGATTTGTGGGAATAGTCGCATTAAGTATGTCTCATCATGGGAAACTTCGAAGCAACTAGCAAAAAACTCTCAGATATGTTCAATAGGGTTGGTATTGCCCCTATATTTGTCAAATTTTGATACCAACAAGTGATTTGGGAATGGAGACATGTGGAGAGAATAGTCAAAGGGGTATGGGTATAAATCCTGTATGATGTAGGATTTAGTTTGCCCATGATTTTGCATGTCCATCATTTGGGTTTGAAGGGTTTGCATTTGTTGCATTAACATGTCCATTTGATATTGAGGTTGGTGTGTGAGGACATTCCTCTGTGCTGTAGTGGGTATGAGGCTGTGCCTCTATGTTCCTTGAGTAGGGACATAGGATTTCATCCTGGGGACTTGATATTGATTTCCCACCAAGTGATTTGCAAATGGGGGCACATGAGTAGCCCATGGTGGGTTTTGATACATTTGCTGTTGTGATTGAAACTGGGATTGATACTGCTGGGGTTGATATTGTTGCTGTTGAGGTTGGGGTTGAAGCTGGGGTTGTTGTTGCTAAGGTTGGAATTGAGGCAACTAAAGCTAGGGTTGTTGTTGCGGGGGTTGGTTTCGAGGCAACTAAAGCTGGGGTTGCTGTTGCGAAGGTTGGATTTGAGGCAATTGAAGCTGGGGTTGCTATTGCGGAGGTTGGATTGATGTTAGAATGGGCAAAGGTGTAGCCTTGGGTGGGCATTGACTGTAAGTTGTACCTGTAGAGATGGATCCCTCTGGGCATGAAGTGTTGATTCCAAGACTAGTATGAATTTACTACAGCAGCGGCATAGTTTTAGAATAATTGGCGCTTGATCTAGCTTGAGAGCTTGATTGCCCCGACCATGTGACCGAAGGTGGGAACATACTAGTAACCACAAGTGCACTCAGTTGCAAGCCTATCACGTTTTGAGTGGAAGATGTGTTGGCCTGGTTTGTTTCATTGGTTTGACTGGGTATCGTCTATGTCAATGTGGGTAATACCAATGGTTGGAAGATTTGAGAGAAAATAGGCAGTATCTGAGGAGGCTGAGTAGTGTTTTGACCTGTGAGAGGGTTTATAGGCCATATGGTTGATACACTGAATTCAACAGGGAGTTTGACTCCCTTATTTATCATCATGGCTAAGAAGCGTTCAGGATTCCTCTCTACAACAATGTCAACTACTTGTGTGGAATAAGCATCTTTTTCTATATCCTCTAGTTCCTCTTCTGTTACATTTTGGAAAAGAGCTGCCCCACGGGGTTGTTCAATGAACAGAGTAGAACTGGTGTTTACAATAGGATCATTCTCTTGCCCTGTTTCCCAGGTGGGAAATCAGTTAATATATGACTCATCAGGTTGTGTTCTAGTCTTAGACCTTGTGTAAGGCCCTCCATGAGGTGTTTGAGACATAGTGTGGTCCAGGTTTTGTAACTAAAATAAGTATATAAAGCAAACAAGGAAGAAAAATCCTCTCTAAGGAAGTCCAAGTTATGTTTTAGACAAGGGTAATTCTAAGGACAAATTTTGATATATCTTGATCTCAAAGTGGTGATGATGTAAAAAGATAGGATTTGTTGACCTTTGCCTTGGACAAAGTCACTTTGATAAAGATGATGATGTTTGATATGATGAGATCAAGGTATTTTGAGTCTGAGCTTTCAAACTAAAAATCTTTTAGACAATAATCGTGCTTCTCAGAGAAGGGATGATCTTTAATGTTTAGAGATTCACGTAATGTTCTTCACATTTTCCTAGAATAGACACTAGTTTTGGACACCAAATGGAGAGTTCTTTCAAGGTTTTTAGGTCAAAACAGGAATAAAGTATCTTTGGGCGATTGCGGTAAATGAGAAACAGTCTCAAAAAGACTAAAAGATGGGTATCACTGCTTGACAATTTTGAAATTTTTGGAACAATGCTTCTGATTTGCAAGACAGTTGACGTTGACAACCCTAGACTTTAACACATTTGACTCATTTTGATAGTTTGGCTGTTTTGTTTTTCATTTTCAGAAACTAATCAAGAAAACAAGCATAATAGACACTGTGTTTTGAAGAATGAAGACTGACAATGTGTATGTTCTACAACTTTTTCAAGTTGCATGGTTATCACGAGGTCTCAACAATGAACAGTTAGATTAATCAAGGTCAATGGATTCAGAAAACAATGTTATAGGCCCAATGTTGTAATGTCCATTAGCTCACACAACAATTGTCACACTACTAGGACACAAAGGTCCACAACGTAGGTGCCCATGTTTTTTTCGTTGCTAGGTATTGTTGTCGTGGAGTGAAGATATCTTTCACTACACAAATACCATGGGACACATATGTTCAGAATCTTGGGGGGAAATTTTGCAACCCCTTGCACTATAATAAGGTACCTATTCAGAGGTAAAACGGGTTGGCCTCTAATTAATCAAGGTTGTAGTAAGGGTCCGTGCTGTCTCTCCAATTGGTTTGTATGTGTGTGACTCACTTAAGAGCCTAGTTGATCACGCTGGCTCCTTAGGGATATTCACCTGATCTAGACTATTACTAACACACCTCACCCGAGCTTGGCTAGATAAGATGAAACTTTGGTTCGTGCCATGTTTATATACCGATCGGAAGGATTACCAGTTTAAGTTTGTTCTCCGAGGAAGAAGCACATTCCCCGGGTAGGCATTTATAAAAAGTATAAAGGTTTCTAATCTAACAGTTTGTGCAAATGCTCCCAAAACTCCAAACACAAGGTAAATTAATTAAACTCCAAAAATTTGAAATGTAATCTAAGCTACACCACCATACAAGTACAAATGTTTAATTTCAAGCTCAAACGTAGGTGTTGATTTCTTGTTCAATTTTAATGCACCAATTGGAGAGAATTTTTGCCTTTTTCAATTTTAGTCCCCACGTCAATTTTATGCCCAAATCTAAAGTGTGAAATGTGAGATGTTTGACAAACACTGTTCTTTTTAAACCCAAATTGACAAGTGAATTCCTTTTAGTTTGCTTTGCTTAAATAGGTTAGTATCAAAAAGGATTTTTTGCAAAATGAGAGTATATGTAACTTTGAAACAATGAATGATACTTACCAACAACTTACCCTTCCTATTCATGGGAACCCGTCATCCTACAAAAAAAAAGAAAATATGAGATCTTTAGATTGCAAGATAAAGAATTTTGGCCCCGATACACATTTTTGTAGACGATTGCAGTAATGCATAAGCAATTGTGGTAAATAATATGCGATTGCGGAAAAACACTTTCACATGTGGTAAAGCACAATCAATTGTGGTTTGGATCGGTCAGTTGCGGTCTGGATCTCTCAAATGCGGTACAATTCTTTTGATATCAGTACCCGTGGGTCAATTGCGGTAAACTGTAGAAAAGACAGAGACCCAGAAGATGACAAAAAATAAATGCAGAAACCTACAATTGATTGTGGTATTAAACCAGTCGATTGCGGCACAACTTCATCAATTGCGGAAAAATACCAGCAATTGCGAAATAACACAGATATCAAAAAAAATTATAGATTTTTAGGTTTGTGACCGTATGGCCGTGGTTGATCAATTCTGTTTGTTGTCTGCAAGAGATAATCGAGCTGTTTGCTTCATGTTGGGTTCACCAAAATGTACACCTCCTTTCATGATCCATGGTTCCCAAGCTTTCCAAAGGTGAGGATTAGTAGCAAAGGTTTTACAATGATACAAATTCAATACACAAAGACTAATAAAATGAATAACTTGAAACGTAACCAATAAAATGTACAAGCACAGGAAAGGAAAACAAATGAATGCAAACCCCAAAGTGCTTGAAGCTTCTCTTGTCTCTCTCTACTCCTTCCAAAATGTTGTTCTTGATGCTCAGTATTGGTGTGTGCAGCATCTATGACTTGAGAAGCATCGAGAATTTGATAATTGAAATGTGTGTGATCGCAAGATGGCTTGAATGCTAGAACCAAACTGACATAGTAATGGCACACGAGAGCTTGAAATCCTGGATACTTCAAATGGTTATGAAGGGTTTATTATATAGGAATTGGGGATGAAATGAACAGTTGAGGTCAATCCCAGAGATAGGGAGATGAATGGTTGAGATCAAAGGGAACTGGAGAAGCCATCAGTAAACTCCACCTCATCAATTGGTAAAGAGGAGACAGAGTTTGGTTGACTGAAGAGCTAATTGTGAGTTACATTTTTGAACTGAAGAGGTGGGTGAAGTTACCCATGTGGACTAGAGAGGTGGGTGAAGTTACCCATGTGGACTGGAGAGGTGGGTCATCTCTTTGAAGATAAATGAATGTTTAATTCATTTATTTAATTAAAGTTTTCAACATGTGAGATAATTAAATTCTTTTTGATTTAGAATTGCTTTATTGGATGAAATTAAATTAATTTAATTGGAAGAATTTAATTAGTAAGTTTAAATATTTAAATTTAAACTATAGGAAATTGAGTTTAATTAATTAATTAATGGTAATTAATCAATTAAGGTTAATTAATTAAATAAAATGAATTATTTAATTAATTTTGGGAATTTGATTAGATGATTAGGGGAATAAATTTAGAGGAAAATAGATGATTAATTAATGATTAAAAAACCATTAATTAATAGATGAAAATTCATGTTTTTAATGTAAAGTCGCAAGCCTGTCCATTTTCGGGTGTCTGCAGGTATATATGAGTGATCTTTTCTTTTGAAAAGATGTGATAGAGATTGAAAATAAGAGAAGTTAAAGTTGTGAAGCTTGTTTAACTGTTGGATGTAGAGCAGAGTTTATGAGAAGAGTACTTCATTAGAACTGACTAAGCAAAGACAGTTGCTATCTGACAGTTCACTGGATTGTGTATTTTCTATATACACTTATTTGTATTGTGAATCCTTGAGGGTGGATTTAACCTTCTTTGGGCCATGTTCCTTGGTAGTGAGCCTACTATTTCTCTTGACTCCTAACAGGGCCTGTCTCCTAACAGGGACTATGTACTGTAATGTTGTAACAAGCTCCTAACAGGGCTAAATATTTTAACAGGGATACTAGACTCTCAGTACATTATTTGTGTGTGTTAATTCCCACCGGGATTTTACCTTTAACAGGGTTTCCTCGAAAAAAAATATTGTGTTATGGTGTTGGCATTTAATGTGTTACCATTTACATTTGCAGATTTGGTTTATTAAGTATAAAGTTTAATAATCCATATCACAACTGATTCACCCCCCCTCTCAGTTCTCTTGTGGACTGTTATTCCTAACAAAAATTTCCTCCATTTTTGCAACAATATTTGCCTTTCTTGGACACTCAGGAAGATATCATTGCCAATCTCAATACTTTGGCTTGGAAGTTAAGGAAAAACGATGAACAATATCAACATGTCCGCTTGGTTATAGAAGAAGAAGAGAAAATCAGAGAGTGGCTGAGGGGACTCCCTATTTCTCAAGAGGCTATTGTTGTGGATAGAGCATCTCAGGCTCCTTAAAAAAAATGAGAGTTAGTTCAGATACCAAGCTGGCTGAGAAAAGATATACAAGTGGTGATCGAAGCAAAGGGCTAGTTGATGCAGATTTCGAGGCTTTGAAAAATTTGAGTTTTTTCCCTACTTTTAATACTCCCAAGAAAACGAAAACCTTGACTTGTAGTAGACCCTCTTCACTCCCTTCTAGACCCACTTTATCACCAATTGTTCAAGCTGTTATCCTTCCAGGTACTGTAATACCTTCGGTTTTCAATACTCAACCTTTAAACTTTCAATACCCACCCATGGCCATTAATAAATTGTGGGGTAAAAACATAGGTCCCTTGAACCTAAGGTCCAATGCTCCCGCCACTCTTCCAAAGGGAGCTAATCAAGTCTTACCCAAGTTCAATGGAGATGGTAAGACAAAAACAGAGGATCATCTAAGTTCTTTTCACACAACATGTGGCATTCTCAGTGTCTCTACTTAGGAGTTTGTGGTTAGGCTTTTTGCAAGGACATTAACTGATGCCACAGCTTATTGGTCAATCACTTTCCTCATGGCTCAATTACCAGTTGGGATGATATGAAAGATACTTTCAAGGAAAGATTCAAAAATCTTGATAATGAAATTTGACTATTGCTTCAGTTAAGCCAACTTAAAAAAGAAATCTGATTTGAACGCCACGCAAAGACAAGCTATTCAAATTGAGGATACATTTATTACAACAGGAAAGTGGAAGAGGGAAGTTCAATCGTCAGGTGCCTCTTCATCTACTCCAAAAGATCCTTTGATGCAAAGCTTGTTGAATGACATGGCAATGCTTAAGAGGTAGTAGAATAGCGCTAGCTCCCCATATCAATGTCCCTACCAAGAAGTTGGCCGCAAGAAATTTGGCCAATCTCACAGGAAGACTCCTCTTTTGATGGGTTCATAGCCTAGATTACAGATTGAACCAACACCTAAAGAAACCATGTGTTCTTTCCATTTGATGAAAGATCATGATGGTGAAACATGTCCAGACTAGCTAAGATGTCTTCAGATAAATGTAACTTAGGACACCATTGGTATAGAATAATATCAAGAAGAAAAGGCTCCTTCCGATATCGGACATTCCGGCTCATTTTATCTGGAACATGATTCCAACTCTAAAAGAGGCGGAAACATATTGGCGACTCTGTAAGATCCTTCATGCGCATTCCTTACAAGAAATCAAAGGAACCAGAAGTTCTCCCCTGGCACTGGTACATCTGATACTTATCCAAAAGTTAAAGAAACTGGGAGTTGTGAGGTCTCATCAAGCCCAAGAAGTTTAGGAATCAAAATCCTACAAAAAGGTAACACTGCCCCTTCTCCTCCTGCTTTCACTTTTGTTGAATTTTCCAAAACAACCTCTATTTCCATCTCCCTAACTGAGTATTTAAGAATGAACCCAAACGAGCTGGATAAATTGGTTAGGTATGTGAAAGGAGAATCAAGCCCAAATGCCCAATCAAATAAACCCCTGATAGGAGAGACAACCACAGTCTAAGAACCTCCCATTTTGTGTCTGAAGATACCCCACAGACAACCAAAGAGCTCCCTTATCTCAATTCTATAAAAATGAAATAGAAGAAAAGAAGCCAAATCTTAGTAATTGTATTATCAAATCTGTTGCTTTTGATAATATAATGCCTTCTTCAGTTGCTAAAGATCTCAGCCTTACCCTAACAAAGACATTTAGCCGTTGCTATTCCATGGATGGGAAGAAAGTACCTTTGATGGGTAAGGTCAAAGATGCACAAGTTTTTCTTGCCACATGCCTAGATAGGCATTTGAAACTGACAATCCTAGTGGCGGATATCCCAGTTAGCTATGGTGTTTTACTTAGCAGAACTTTTTGTAAAGATATGGGAGGTGACATTAAGATGGATTGGTCCAAAGTAGTTATCCCAGTGGTTAAGAATAAAATAAAGCTTGAATTAGAACCCAAAAAAAAGTATATGGTAGTTCCCTCAGATAATCCCAAAGCTCAGATCTTTTTTGAAGAGTTTCATTTTGGTAATAATGTGGTTTTGTCTAATAATGAATCTGAACCTATTGTTGATAGCTCTAAGGATGAAGGTTTGTGGATGTTGGAGTTCGATGGTAGCTGCTCAAGCTTAGGCTCAGGAGAAGGAGTGGTGTTATTTCCCCCTATTAGAGATTGTATTCCTTTGTCTTTTAAACTAGATTTCAGGAATACCAATAATATTGCCAAATATGAAGCATTGCTATTGGGGTTAGAAGAGGCAAGGTTCAGAGGGGTTAAGAAGTTGATTGCCATAGGTGATGCTGACCTGATCATGAAATAGGTAAGAGATAATTTTTTATTCAAGAATGACAAATAAAGGCACTATAGAAATTTAGCGTGGGATGAAATTGAGTCCTTTGATGCTTTTTCCATAGAGTTCATACCTAGGAGCTTGAACACTAAAGAAGATTCCTTAGCAGTTTTTGCTTCACTGCTTTTACCACATCCACATTTAAAAACACATAGCTATCAGATAGAAATGATATACAAGCCAAAAGTGCCAGATAGTGTAGAGCATTGGCAAGTGTTTGATAATGATTCTCAGCTCAGTGATTTATTAGGGTGTATTAACAATTTTGCTAAAGTTTACTTCGAAGGTTCCAGAAACAAGTGCAAGGAGACCTATGAGGATTCTTCAAAAGATGATGGAATCATTTAGCTAAAAGGAAATAAGATTCTAAAAGGTCTAGTTTCTTTAGAACATCTGTTTCGAAGGAGAGATGATAGTACAATTAAGGAAAAGATATCCCATGCTCATAATTCCAAGGAGTACGATAAAATTAGTATAGGTGATGAGGATGATCCAAAATGGATTTCGATAGGAAAGACATGTTCACAACAGGAGAGAGAGAGATGACCTCAAGAAGCTATTAACATAATATAAAGATGTTTTTTCTTGGGGGTATGAAGACCTTAAGAATTTCAGAAGTGGTCATTTCAGAATCATATCCCTGTGAAGCCTGATGCCACGCCTTTTTGCCAAAAGCTGAGGAATTATAATCCAAAAGTATCTGAGGCCATACTGAAAGAAGTGGAGAAGATGCTGCAAGACAAGATTATCTAACCAATCCACCATTCCACTTGGATTGAAAAATTAGTTCCTATGAGGAAAAAGAACAGTAAATCCGAATTTGTGTATATTTTTGGAATCTAAATCAAACTTGTCTCAAAGATAATTATGCACTGTCAGTGATGGAGCATGTCCTCCAAGCCGTATCAGGTTTAGAAGATATGTCTATGTTAGATGGTTATTCTAGATACAATCAAATCAGCGTGGCAAAGGAGGACCAACATGAGACATCCTTTCTCACTCCCTGGGGAACTTTCACATACAATCAGATGTCATTTGGAATTATTAATGTCGGTGCCACTATTCAGAGAGCGATGAATTCCTCATTTGGGGATCTCCATAATAAGGTCATTGTAATTTATCTAGATGACCTGACTATCTATTCAAAAAGAATGAATTTCCATTTGAGAGACATCGAAACATTGTTGTAAAGATGCAGGAGTCATGGTATATCCCTAAACCCGAAGAAGTCAGTCTTCTTTGTTGAGGAGGATAAATGTTTAGGGCATATTGTTTCAAAGGAAGGCATCAAAATTGATCCTGATAGGGTCAAAGTGATTCAACAAATCAACTTGCCTTCCAGAAGAAGTGGTCTTTAGTCTTTCTTCGGCCAAGTGAAATTTTTAAGGGCCTTTGTCCCAGAGTTTTTAGAAACTACCAGGAATATGGTAGACATGCTGAGTGAGAAATTTCCTTTAAAATGGAGTGAAGAAGGGAAAAGAGCTTTTAATGAAATTAAAGTAGCAATATCCCAGGCTCCTACCTTGACAAGTCTGGATTTCAAAATAAATTTCATTATTTATTGTTATGCATCAGAGCACACTTTGTCTGCCATTTTGACGCAAAAGATGGGAAGGGGCAGGAGGCGCCCATTGATTTTATGAGCACACCAGTGAAGAAACATGAACTTAAGTATTCTCAAATTGAGAAACATGCCTTTTCCCTAGTAAAATCAGTAAAACAATTTAGGTATTATATCTTACACTCTCGTGCTACAGTATATGTACCAGGAACAACAGTAAAAGGTGTCCTGACCTAAAAGGAGATAGGGATGAATAACAAAGCAGTGTGGATAGCTAAAATACAGGAATATGATTTAACTATCAAGCTGACAAATTTGGTAAGGGGATGAGGTTTGGGTAAATTGATAGTGGAAAATGGTGAAACAGTGAAAGAAGAGGTAAATGAAGTCCCTATGGTGTTATTAGTGAGTCTGACTAATTCCTGGTTTTCACATGTGACATAATTCCTCACCTATGGTGAATTCCCTAGACACCTGAATCCCCAAGAAAGGTGTAATCTAAAATTGAAACCTTCTAGGTATGTAATCTCTCAAGATGTGCTATACAAGAGGGGTATTGATGGAACCTTTCTCAGGTGTGTTGATGCTGTCCAATAGAAATAGTTACTGAAAGATTTCCATGATGAAGCCTGTGGTGGGAATTACTCCTCTACCTTCATGGCATTCAAAATTCTCTGGAACCATTTATACTGGCTGAGAATGTTCAAAGATGTGTATAAGTACATCAAGAAATTTGAGAAATATCAGTTGTTCTTTGGATGTCCACAACTAGCAGCGTTACCCATCAAGTCAGTGGTAGTAGATGAACCCTTCACATAGTGGGGGATAGATTTTTTTGGGCCTTTGAATCCTTCATCTAGTGTAGGACACATATTTATTCTAATCTCCACTGACTACTTCACCAAGTGGGTAGAAGCGGTTCCGACTAAGAAGGCAAATTCACAAGTTGTCTGTGATTTCTTGTTGAACCATATCTTTATCAGGTTTGGGATACCAGTCAAAGTGGTAGTAGATAATGCTATGTATTTTTTCTCAAAAGAGATCTCAACCTTTTTTTATGATCATGAGATATCTTTAGCCCATTTGTCTAACTATTTTCTGCAAGGAAATGGCCAGGTAGAGTCTGGTAATAAGAACCTCATAGCAATAAAGAAGAAATTTATGGATCATAATCCTTGTGATTGGAATAAGAAGTTGTATGAAGCCTTATGGTCTGATAGGACTACTCCCAAAAGAGATATTGGCATGACTCCTTTTGAGATTGTATATGGGATTGGGGCTCATGTATCCTTACCGCTAGAATTATCAATAGCCAAGCTACAATCGGTGATCAAAGATCAATGTTTTCAAAGCTCTCTGGAAAAGTGCATCATGTACCTAAATAAGTTGGAGGAAGAAATAAATGACTTGGTAGATAACATTATAGGACATCTGCTGAAATTCAAACAAATCTTTGATATGAAAGCCCGTGCACAAAAATTTATGAAAGGGGATGAAGTCATGTTGTGGGATAAGAGAAGGGCACCTAAGGGATCTCATGGGAAATTCAAATGTTTGTGGAAAGGCTTGTTCATCATTTCAGAAGAAATTGGTTCTAATGCTTTTTGTTTGTCCTAGCTGGATGGTATTAATCTCCCTTTTACTTACAACGGGGAGGACCTAAAATTGTTCAAGTTATAATTTTTTTCTGAGTTCCCCCTGTACATAGTAGTTAGCTTTCCCGATTTCCTTAGGTGTAGTCGCGTGTGTCATTTCTTTCCCTTGTTGTTTTTGCGAAACCAGTAATCTAGAGTTCTATGCTTTTTTGGAAACCTGTAGTCCCCTAGTCCGAGCCAGTGTTAGGGTCTATTTGATTCACCATGGTAAAATTGTCCTTGACCCTTTTTGTACTTTTAATTCTATCCTAGTTTCCTCCTTTTCACAAAATTTCATGATAAAAGAGTCTTTTAATATTGTCTTTTCCTTTGAGTTAATCACCTTAATACTTCATGAACCCATCTTATCGAAGTCAGCTCTTCTTAGCCAATTATTGGAAGTTATTGTTTCTTCGTGAACCACTTTGAACCTCAGTTCAAAGTAGTTCAAAGAAGTTCAATCAAATATTTTTGTCTAACGTCGGTGATTGTAGGTGGGACCCATGCCACATCATGTCGCGGCAGTGAACCACTTTGAACCACTTTGAACCTCGGTTTGAAGTAGTTCAAAGTAGTTCAAAAGAAGATTCAGCAGGCTCAAAGTTTGATATGAAAGTTGAGGTGATAGGTGATATGACACATCAGAGCCGTAATTATCAGAATGATGGTAGGATCAGCTTTGAAATGATGGTAGACGCGGGGGAATTCCAAGCTGGAAAAATAAGTTAAAATAGGCATTATTTTAGTGCGAGTAAAGTAGTGGTATTAAATGGAAAGTAATGATGACTTAAGTGAATTAATTTAATGAAGCACTCACCAGATGTTACATTGTCAAATTCACTCTGTGCAAGCCCACATGCCACATTTAATGTTTGTCTCTTTGGTTATTTTTCAGTTGGGTGAGTATTCTTCAAATTATGTCCTTATTCTTATTCCTTTTTAGAGATAGGTAGAGGAGTCTCAGCTACGAAGGACAGAGGTTTTTTTTTTCCTGAGTCAACATAGTACAGGTAAATGCCAAAAAGCCTCCTTTTTCTTCCTATTTTTTGTGTGGTAGTGTGTTTTCAAAAGATTACAGTTCTTTGTTTGTTTGGGAAAAGGAAAATGAGGTCTAGCATGCATTTTTGGGGAAATACTGCAAATCTAAACTGTAGAGACCAAGTGATCACAGACACTAATTTATTGGGACTTAAAGTAGAGAAGTTGGTTGAAAATTTCAAAGATTTAGTACAGAAGGAGTATACTTTAGAGCTCATGTCTAGTGGTTTGTTTCAAGCCACTGCTTTTCCCCCAGTTGTTTTTTAATCCAGAGCTAGTTCTCTAGTGCATAAACCACTATGACATTAAGTCCAAGAGTGTGCTAGATAATGAGGGTAAAATTATTTTGACTTTAAATAAAGAAACAATAATGTCAATTTTTAAGCTCCTAGATGAGGCTTTTTCCAGTTTACCCCAACCCAGTCGCTTTCTCAATTTTGAGAAAGAAGTGACAAGAAAGTCAGTAACATTGCTCGCAAGTGGACTTTGTCAAACTACAGAGGTGGTTCCAGATTGCCCAAGTTTTTGACCAAAGACCATATGAAACCCCACATTCATGATATAATGGTTTTATTACATAGAGTGAAAGGTTCAGAGCAAGTGCTCCTTTTCAAAGACTCGATGTACCATTTTATTGATATTGTTTTAGAAGGAAAGCAAAGTCTAGACTGGGCTAAAATAATTACAACTTCACTGAGAGACCATCTCAAACAAGCATAAGTGATATGGAAGGAATTTTATATTTCCTCATACTTGATATATTGTCTTGCATGAACTTAAGACCTTGTTGCGATTCCCCATGAGCCATGGAGTGAAGACATAAGAATTTTTGAATAATGCCCTTTATTGAGGAAAGACAGAGTCCTCGAGGACTACAAAAGAGTTCATGATGTTTTCCTAGGAAAATTGTGTTACCAGCTAGCCAGAACCCAAAATTAGAGGATTTCTCCAGAAGCATAGAAGCTAGTTCAGCATTTTGGCAGTTTCTATATCCCTTTTCTGCGGTTCACCTATGTGAGAGTTGGGGGTTTTGATGAAGAGCACCTTAAATTTTCAGGGTTCAACTTTGACTATTTTATTTTAACGGAGGTTTGCAGACAGATGTTCACAATAATAAAAAATAATCTTCATGAGGAGAAATGGGATTCAATATTCCCAATTAATCTTCGAACTATGACGTGCAAAAGTATGATTGACACCTCAGTGATAGGCGGTAATTTGGTGGGCTTTCACATGCAATTCTATGAACCAAGGAGAGGGTTTGACAATAAAGGATTTGTAAGGCAGGCTTTTAATTTGTGTATCCAGTTGAAAGTGAACCCGCGTATTGAATATTTGTGGGAAGATATCAGAGATGAAGAAGCAATTAAAAAGAGGGATCATTCTAGATTATTGATTCCCCAGATCAAAACCCTGCAGCTAAAGTTTAACATAGCTGGCGTGAGAGAAGATAATTATGAAATCATTGAACCTAGCTTGATAGTTCAAACACAGAGGTTTTGCAGGAAGTAGACTGGAAAAGAGAAGAAGAAGAGGACATCAAATTAAGGGATAGGTTCATTTTAGCCTACATGGATGTCTGGTTAGAAAACATAAAACAAGACAAAGAAAAGATTACATCTACTAAGAAATCTAATGCAAGTTTCATCTCAGTTGAAGTGTTTCCCATTCCCTCTAATGCTCCCCCCTGATCACTCATGTAGGTAATATTCCTTCATCTAAAAGTAAAGTGACTTCCAGTAGACATCCTACCACACCCCGAACAAGGTCGAGAACTAGGTCTAAAGGTTGAACACAAATGGCATCCCCAAATTCTAATTATATTAATATTGACATCAATGATGAAGGCATCTCTTTCTTGCCAGAGTATGAGAAGAAAGAAAAGAGGGTTAAAAGTAATGCGAGGCTTACTATTCATCCAACTACAGGAAAAGTGACCATTGAGATCACAACCTTCAAGAAAAAAGAAGGCATTCATGAACCTATAGCACAAGATTTTGAGGTTACAAAGATGGATTTCGGTGTGTTGAATAGAGATACCAGGGACCACTTGTTTAAATTTTATGCAGACCACATGCTCGGTCAATCTCAGAAGGATGGAAAGGAAAAATGTGAACTCAAGCAACTCGTGATTACAATGACTGAGTTTCTCAGTTCGCTCAGTGATGTCAGAGTATTTCCCTTGGCCCAATCTCTATAGGACTTTGATCCTAATTCAGTGGATAGTAAATAGTTATTGAAGCAGATGCAGCAGGGCAGAGCCCTCATGGAAGCAATGAAGAATTGGTTCGATGGTATTGTTTTGTAAGGAAGAAATTTCATTCAAGAATTCTTCATCACCTATGAAAAAGGGGAGGTGTTGATCAGAGAAATTCATACCATAATTCTAGGATGGAAATCAGATGAAGAGAAGTGTGCAACCATCTTATCTCGGGTTACTGAGATAGAAGTATATGGAGTGGGAAAATTATTCTCAAAAAATCCAATGAAAATGGTGGACGCTTGCATGTTGTTTATTTTAAAAAAGGATCTGAGCTAGAAAGGTAGTTTATTCAGAGCTCCAATCTAGAACATGCAAGCTATGGAAGAAGAAATCAAGGAAATGCACAACAATTCATTGAAAGAAATAAAATTGGTAAACCCATCGGGTATTCTCCAGTTTGAAGAAGGGGGTATGAACACAGATGCCATGATCAAGAGCTTTGACGATACTATGAATAGTATCAAATAAAAACAAGAAGTAACGACTGATGATTTCACTAGGGTAGCTAACGTAGAATCCATGTTGTAACCAAACAAAGGACAGTTGCCTAGGCAGTTGGAGAAAATTAGGGATTTCAAGTGGGAAAAGAGTGCATGTCGTGCAAAGTCGGCTGGTTTGAGGGGCCTACACTCTCATCCGATTCAAGAGCTGGTGAACACATTTCAGAGCTGGAAGCTAGTTCAGGAAGCCATGTCTGAGGACAAGTAGCTAAAATCGTGCTGATATTTTATGTTTTAAGTTATTTTTTATTATGGGATAGTTGTCTTAAAACTGTTACTCTTTTAAGTTACTAGTTTGTAACTGTTTCTTTTTGTTTAACCCGAGGGGCCAAGTTTTCAGGGAGACCTCCCGAGGTTGCTAAACTATATATGTTGGAGCATAAAACTTTTGAGGGGTTAGAATTTTTAGAATTAGACTTATTTTAGCATTTTTCTGAGTACTTTTTTCATTTTCTATTTTGAAAGGAATTGAATAGGAAGATACAAAAATATGCATTAATCTCAAACTTTGTTCTCTGCAATCATATTAATTTAATACAAAGCTTGGTTCATATCTGTGAATTTGAACTAGTGATATGTTAATTACTTTGTGAGTTAATATATTTCCTGCTCCGTGTTATTTTTAAATGCATGGTGGTTGTCCATCTTTCTAGATAATTCTCTTTTTTAGTCTCATTTTAAGTTTAACTCAAGATAGTTGAAGGAACTGTGCTTTTCTTTAACTTTAGTTTCTATATTCACAATATTTGGAAAATACCTCAATACCTAAGAGTATTCAAGTGATTCTTATGTGCTTTCAAGTTAAAAGTACATTTTTTAGTATTTTAATTATAAATTCATTGAAAATTTCTGAGAGGGAGTTGTACCTAACATGATTAAGAGGGAAGCAATTATCTCATGCTTACCCAACTATTGTAGAATTGTTTTTCTTCAAAGAGGCATAGGGTCAACATAGATTTTGATTTAAGTGGAGACAAATATGTTCACCAACATGAAGTAAACAAGTAAGTTCTAATAAAAACACATTCTTCAATGGTTATTGCTATAACTGCAACAAGTTTGGACATAGAGTATATGAATGTAGATCTGAAACCATCACTAGATCATCTGAGAAAAAATTTAATGGATATTGTTATAAATGTAATCACTATCAACATAAAGCTCAAGAGTGTAGAACTAGAACACCGACAATGAGGAAATTGGTACACTATCAGAGAAAAGAAGTGAACAACTCAATTACATGTTTTAAATATGGAAAATTGAGACATACAACATCAAAATGAAGAAGAGGAAACAATAAAGTAAGAACTAAATTTTGGAGACCATTTGTATTACCATGTTATATTTTCTCAAAGTTTTGTCATGTCGCCTACAACTACAGATATCGGTTTGCTACTAACAATGACAGAGATATCAAAGGAAAAATAACTACAAAACAAGAACAAGTCAGAGAGGAAATGAAGAAGATATGGGTAAAGAAGGAAGCTAAAGAAACATCAATGGAAGCCCCCGTGTTGAATGACGTAGGGAATTTAATCATAAACTAAGCAAGTAAGTAATTTCTTAGGGACCTGAAACTTCATTAGAATCATCAATTAGTCCCATCAACTAAGCAAGTAAAGATGAAAGTATTGTATAAGATTATTATCTATGAATGTGTTACTATCGATACAAAATGAATATTGTCAGCCTATAATAAATGTTTTAGTAAATGTAAATGTTTGACATCTTTCCTCTATATATAATGAAAATTATCTTACGAAAGTTATATTCTAAAAAGTCAATGCGAAATTGAGCTTGAGTGAACATTACCAATTCATCTTACATAAAGAAATTCTTAGCGATTTGATTTAGAAGTAAACCCTTGTCGATAAAAAATTTCTTGGAATTGTATAATAGTTATTACGGATGAGAAGATTATATTAATTGACAGATCATATGAGAAAGAAATCTAATATAAATTAAATTCACTGAAAGCAATAGATACGAATGAAGCTAGAGGATTATCTTGGATATCAAGTAGATTTATATTGACAGAAGACATTAGAGCTTATGTTCAATGCAAGCAGAGTGAGATCGGAGATGAAGATATTAGTATAGTCTAAAAGGAACTGTACAAAGAGAATGATATGTTGAATGAACAGTATGGACATATTGAAACAAAAATTCTAACACATATTGTGCACATGCCAAAGAATTTTGAAGTTGAGTGGATTAAATGTGTATTGAGTAGAATACATGGAGACTACATATAGTTGGAAGGAGATAGACAATTTAAGATCACAAAGGAAATCATCTTTGCAGTCACTAGATTATCGGCTAATTGAAGGAAATGCGTAAAGGAGCTAGATTATGGAATGGAAATTGAAGGTATAGTAAGGTATAAGAAAGATCAGAAAACTTTGGTTGTAAGTAACATTTTAGACAAAGAAATGAAATTTGCATCAATGGTTATTGGATACAAGATCTATCAGGAAAATAAAATAGACAACATATCTGGAGAAGTACTATAGGTTACATATGTGATTGTTACTAAAGGAAACACATATGATTTAGTAGAAATGATGAGAAATCAACTGACGATGAATCTGAGAAAAATCAAGAAACAAAGATTGAAGTTTGGAGCATTATTGGTATGTATATTTTTCTATGTACAAAATTATTTTCTAGGCATTGGTAAGTAAATTGGACAATAGGTGAACCTATTATAAATCAAATTAATAGATATATTGAACAATTGGGAGAAGTTACAATACATTAATGTTTAATTATTTCAAATAATTTCAAAAAAGAATATATGGAAGATATCAGATACCACCTCACATTATTAAGAAATATGAGAAAGATATTTTTTTTGCTAAGAATAAACTCATGTATAATTAAAGTAGTGGAACCGCAAACTTCATGGCTACAACATAGTGGATATGAGAAAAGGAGAATGAATTAATAACAAGTATTAAGAAATTGTTGGATCAACATAAGGATATTGAAGCTAATTGGTTTGGAACCTATGAAGAAGTTTACAAATGGATAATTCAGAAGAAAATAAATCAAAGGAAGAGGTTAGAAGTACAATGATAAATTAAAAATCAACTATAATAAATAAAGCATATGCCAATATCAAGATTAAGAAAGCTAAATAGAGACAACCTACCATAAGAGTGCAGCCTACAACAAGGAATAATACAAGAGGACAATCAACAACGAAAGCAAGCACAAGAACAAAAAGAAAGGAAAATGAACATGAGATTGAACAAACAACATCAAGAATACCGAGGATAGCTAATGACTTAGTAGAAGGAATAATAGAAGACATAACTATCAGACACAAACATTGAATCAAGTACAAGACATGGACAAAAGAAGATAAGAAAATTATAGAAGACGCAGTAGTTTTTCACTTACACAAATTCAAAATATTTCCAAATGAGTTAAGACAGAACATTCCTAAGGAATTACTTGACAAAATCAACATAAGATGAAGTGAAGACGCGGAGCAAGAAAATTTAAGCCAAGAAAGAAATTTGATTATCACAAAGCTGGGAACAAGTGTAGAAGAAATTGATTTATTAATGATAAAATATGAAAAAAAAAATTCTTAGAAAAAGAAGATTAACCAAATTACTAGCAGGATTATACGAAGAAGTAGAAGAAGATGCACTACAAAAATGGAACATGATCTTTACTACACAAAGAGAAGACACCCCGAAAATATTTGAAGATGGACAAGAAGATCAACCTATTGAAATATAGGATGAATCTAATGATGATACATGTACTTAGAAAGATGAATATCTTGAGGAACAACTTACACCAGAGAATAAAAATGAATACAGTGGAAAAGAACAAGAAACACATGCTACCAATATAGCACCCGCTATCGATGAGATAATAGAAACAAAGGAAGAACAAGTTGCGAGAACTTTACAAAGTATGGAAATGATTACAATAGCACAAGAGAAGACAAATAGAGATTTAGAAAGTGAATAAATAGAAGAATTAGATGAAAAACCTGACTTTACAATTTTGAAGAAAGATCCAAATAAGCTACATTGCAAGGAGCAACTATTATATGTGGAGAAATACAGAGAAGAGACGAATATAGAGAAAATGTTAAGGGAGAAACAGAAGAACAAAATCATAACGAGAACAGTTGAAACATTTTTAAGCTTTCTACCGACAATCACTGTTGATGAGAATGAATTGGTTACAACATAGTTAAGAACATTTGTGGAGACAATCAGAAATAATCAGAATTTTAAAGAAGAAATAAGAGGAAAAATACAAAACAAACCATTTACTGATAGAAGTATAAATAAAATGAGAGAAGTCACAGACATGTTATCAGAGAGACTGGAGGATATAAAGGATACATTAACTACAATGACTGAGATCACAAACAAGCTACTTACACGTAAAAGTACATCAATTGAGGGATCATGTAGGATAAGTATACTTATGGATATGATATATAAATAGATACAAGCTATATCTAACCTGCTGAGAATAGTATAAAGGAATGATAAAGAAGACATTACCAATAGAATGATAAATGCGAAAATTCATATCATAGAAATCAACCATCTACAAAATCAATGGAATACAGTTTTGGGAAAAGGACAAACAAAAGGAGTAGAAAAAAACTAATACCACAGTAGTCACATTTTATTTTCGTTTCCTTTGTCATTTTTGTCAAAGGGGGAGTGATAAAAAGATGGGAGTGATAAGAGAATGGGAGAAAATAAAATGAGGAAAGCAAAAGATGAAGAGAGTACAAGAAAAGGGGGAGAAACAAATCAAATGGAGAACAGTAAGAAGAATGATGGTAGAAATTCTTTGCCATCAATGTCAAAGGGGGAGATTATTACTCAAAAAAATCCTCTACAGGATAATGAATGATTTTGATAAGATTGTCATTTCTGGAAATTAACATCTAGTATAGAGTACTATTGGATAAGAATAGACTGAAAAAAAGGTTATGTTTATCCGCAAATATTATCAGAAAGTTTTATTGGTGAGAGGAAAAGAAAAAACTAGAATCAAGGAAGACATCCTATTATCACAATGACCTATGAAAGGATTCAAAAACCCTAATTAGGTCACATATAGGTCACATAAAATAGTTAATGAAAATACTTTAAAAGGAGATCAAAGAGAGAAAGAGATATAGTGGAGAAAAGATGAAAGAAGCGACACCATAGAGTATGAATAAGTATCGGTGAATTCTAGCTAAGCGTAATTAAGAGAAGGAATAGAGAAAAACAAGATCTGCCAATATTTAGGAGAAAGAGTTCATAGGTAAAATTTCTTGTTGATTTATTCCTAACTGTTTAGCAACAAGATTGTGAAATCCCTTACTAGGTAGTCTCTAACCGGACTTAGAAGTTCTATTGAGGAACTTATTATAAATCCTTTAATAGGGTGAACACTATATAATAAGTGGATAAAATCCTCTAGCCAGGTTACTCCTAATAGGGTATAAGACTTCAACGTGTCTCTAGGTAAATCCCATTTTTGGGTAGCATTTAACAGTGCTTTTGTAAGCTCTTAACCGGACACCTTATTATTGCAGTGATAAGTTGTGGGTCTCATCCCCACCATATTTTTTCCCTCTTACCAAGATTTTTTCGTGACACCAAAATATCGTGTTAAGTGTTTGAATTTTTATGCATTACATGTTTGTTAATTTTCAAGTTATCAGTTATCAGTTAATATTGCAATAGTTATCGATTAAAGGCAAAACAAATATCGGTATCAGTAAACATAGAAGTTTAAGTTTGATATTGATAGGGAAAAAGTGTGAATTGTTTGAGGTACTAATTCAACCCCCGATTCTTAACCTAAATCTTTCCAAAAATGGAATCCATAACTCTTATTATTGTAGGAAATAGAACTAGAGGAAATATGTATTAGTTGGATGCTTCTACAAGGCTTTGCTTTTTATTATAGATCAATGAAAGTGGGCTATGAAATTGAAGGATATGTCACATCAACCTTGAAAATTTGATGAAGATTTGTTTGGAAAAAACAATAAGAAATATACGAAGATTAACCAAACTGAATAATAGTTTTTATAGAGAATGTCAAGTCAAGAAATAGACAAAGGAGACCTTCAAAGGAAAAGAATAATATGCTACCAAAATATTGGATTTGGTGCACATATAATTATGCAGTCCAACTAGAATAAGGAGTCTACAAGGTGAAAGGTATCTTATGCTCCTAATTAATTATCAATCTTGAATGACTTGGGTTACATTCTTAACAAAAAAATATGAGGCATTAGAAAAGTTGAAGATATTCAAATCTAGAGTTGAAAATGAATTTGATAGAAAAATCAAATGGTTAAGATCTAATAGGAGAGGATAGTTTGTTAGTGATGAATTTAACATATTTTTGTGAGATGCATGAGATTAGAATACATATGTCTAATCTTAGGACACCATAGTAGAATGTTGTTGTGGAGAGTATAAATCAAACTTTACAAGAACGGTATGAATTTGATGAGTCCACAGGAAGAGAAATGGAAGAGAAGAACAAAGAAGATGATAAGAATAAAGAAGCTCGGGATGCTCTGGCATTCGTATCAAATATTATGAAGTATATACAAAAGAATCACTCAGAAATTAAGATCATTGAAGATAAGAATAAAGGAATCATAGTCGATGAAAAACAAGTTCTATTGTATTTACTTTCTGGGACTAAACCTAAAACATTTGAAGAAGCTTGTTGTGACCAAAATTTCATGAATGAAATGAAAGAAGAATTGGATCAAATTGAGAAAAAGTAGACTTACGAACTAGTTCCTAGACTAGAAGATAAAAAAATTATTCAAAGAAAGTGGGTATTCTAGACTAAAATAGGTGACGATGGATGATTTGTGAGAAACAAGGAAAGATTGATCTACAAAGGGTATACTCAAGTTTAGGAGATTGATTTTGAATAAAAAATTTCTCTTGTTTGCCAAATGGAAGCTATTATGATATTCCTGGCTTTGTAGCATTTAAGGATTTTTAAATCCATCACATGGATGTTCAAAGTCGGTAATTTTGAATGGAAAACTAAAACAAGAAGTTTGCATTGAGAAACCACAGATCCACAAAAAAATTTCATTAACTTCCACAATAACCAACATGCAAAGCTAAAATTAACATAAACGAATAACAAAGAATACATCCATGAAATCATTACAAGGGCACAAATTATTTTATGGGCGTAAACCCTTGTTAGAGGGAAAAACCATGGGGGGAATTATCACCCACAAAACTCATTACTGTACCAATAAGTATTTCCATGTTAGGAGCATTACAACCACCTAGTTAAGGGCATACCCATTTAAGAGTATCTATAGCCAAGTTAGAAGCTATTACAATAGTCCTACTAGGAACCATCATGTTAAGGGATTTTAAACTCCTTCTGAGAGTCACCCTGTTAAAGGATTTAGTCTTCAGACTTGTTAGGATCTTGCTACCCCTATTAAGAGTAACCTTGTTAAATGATTTAGACTTCAATCCGGTTAAAATTTTCTTTGAGTAGAAAAATCAAATGAAATAATCTGAAAGTTGCACACTCTACTTGATAGATCTTCTTAAGTACTACTCACTGTGTTGTTCAGAACATATAAAATATTCCTTCAACTATCTCAATCACCACCACAACAACAAAAACAACAACTCTAATTCCTTCAACTTCATCACTTATAAACAATTTTAGATCGGTGGAATAACCCTAAAATGTTTTACATGTTGTCGGCCTCCAAAAACTAATCAAAACTCATAAGCAATCACCTAACATAGGTGTAGACTTCTAACAATTATTTAAATTAATAACTCCTATAAATTATCAAATAATTATTTATATTCATCTAACTATTTAATTTAGTGACTTAAATAGTTTTCCCTCTTGGTATTTAAATGTAATTTAAATACTATCCCAATGTATTTTAATTCAATACATTTGCCTCACAAAATCCCTTTTTAATAAATTCATATTTATTAAAATCCCCTCACACTCCTAATTATTATCATCTATGATTAATTAAAATTTAATTTGAATATCAATATAAACCTAACCTAGAAACCTTCCCTACTCGTACTATCCCACTTACCAACATAATTGAGAGGAGGGGTGAATCAGTTGTAAGACAGATTATTAAACATTAAACTTTAAAGATCAAATCTTTAATCCAAATGATAACACAGTAAATGCCAACACAATAACACAATCATTTATTGTCGAGGAAACCCTGTTAAAGGTAAAACACCGGTGGGAATTAGCACCCAAAAATAATGTACTAAGAGTATAGCATCCCTATTAAAAGATGTATCTCCGTTAGGAGCTTACTACAACATTATAGTACATAGTCATTATTAAAGGAAAGACCCTGTTAGGAGTCAAGCACAATCGTGGGCTCACTGCCCAGGCACACTACTGAAAAAGGGTTAATGCCACCCTCAAGGACTTACAGTCTGAAATAAAAGTGTATATAGAAAATATACAATCCAGTGAACTATTTGATAGCAACTATCTTTGCTTGGTCAGTTCCAATGAAGTAAAATAATCATATCCTCTTTTCTCTGTCCAACAGACAATCAAGCTCGCAGCTTCCACACTTCTCTATCTCTATCAATCACCTCCTCTTCATACATACTTGCATCTTTTCAAAAGAAAAGATCTCTCATATATACCCTTTTATAATAATTGATTAGGTCAACCAATTAAGATTTCCCAATATACAAATAATTATTTAACCCCTATCTAAGATACACATGGTACCTATAACAAGTATACATCAATTAAAATACATAAGATATAATCCAAGATCCGTAATCCACACTCACAATCTACAATATACACTACATCTCTCAAGTCGGCCCCAAATAGGTCTTCTCCAAAATACATGCTACAACTGATGTCATCAACAATCATACAACTTGCGACCCATAGAAAAAATTCATCAACATGTCTTCTTTCATCCCTTAATCTCGCATAACCTAAATCATCATCACCTATAAGATATAATCAAAACACAAAGACTCACTCTATCAATCATCACTGTCAGTCTAGTAACCAATCTTCACCAAAACATATGTAACTCATCCAACATGAAATATTAAGCCAAGAGACCATAGAAATAAGATCAGCATACATCCTTCTACATATCCCCATCTTCTCTCATTCTTATTCATCCGTATAGTATCCGTACACTTATGTCATTCATTATACAAAAATAATAACCAGTATTTACTTCCTCTAAAGAAACATATGTTGACATCAATAACAAAACATGAATTCCAACAACATCAATAGTAGCCAATTCCAACATCATCTAGCATATGTGTCCCTTGTGTGGCTCCTATTGGGATGCCACATAGGTGCCACCTCCTCCAAGCCCTTCCCTTCTCTCCAAAAATCTATAAATAGGAGGCCTTTCTCCTTGCAAATCATCTCTCATTTGTGTAGTGTTATCTTGCTAGAATAGTTCTAGAATTTCATAGTTGTTTTCATGTTTCATAATCTTAGTTCTTTGTTAATCCATTAGATATCATATGCTAGGATAATGGTGAATGAACCTTAGTTTAAATATTCCATATCAATCAACTTTAGAATTGCATTCTCATTTCTTCATTATGGGAAGCTTGAGGCTAGTTTCTTCATGCTACTTCTTGAGTTCTCCCATTATCCATTAGATGCATTCATAATTTTCATCCACAATCAAGCAAGCAAATCCCTTGGGTATTATGCATTTGTGTTTTTGAGAGAGAGCACATCCACACCTCTAAAAGAGAGCAAATCAAACAAGCCTTTACGGGTTCACTTGCTTAGGTCTGTATCTAATGTTATGGATTATTTCTTGTTGCTTTAAGTTTCTTATGATTTTAATATTTTTATGTGCTAACCCACTAATGTTTTCATGTTTAAGCTTGATCCCAACAGATTGAATATTTCCCCATACACATTTTGGCATGCCTGGCCCCATTATGCTCCTATATCCGAGGCCACCAATGTAAATAGTCCAACCCTAAAGTTGAAACTAACCCCCACTTTGCCTCAATCACCTAGTCTCCCAACTCCATCATCGGTGGCCAGTGATCCCGTGAGCTTAGCGGTATGAACTGCTCTTGCAACCATATAAAGTTTCATTAGCCCTCATTATTCTACTCAAACCTTCCTAATTGGGGCATCACACCCCTAGGCCCTTTCCTTATCCCCCCATAGTGCAAGACGGTTTTATTCATGTCTCTGTCCCCTTGCATCTTCCCATTTTGGCGCAAATGTCAGTTTGGGCAAAGACGATGATTCATGCATCACCGTCTTCGCTTAGCTGGTCCTTGCTTGGCATTTGCAGAGATGCAGATCTTGGATCTATTTCTGTACAGATGTTGATCTAGATATCAGCATCTTCAAAGATGTCAGTTCATGAGATGACTTCTCCGGTCTGTCAACCATTGTACCCTATTAAATTCCTATCTACACTACCCCGAATGCATTAAATTCAAAATAAACATCAAATACTTGGCTAGGGTGTCAACACATACCACCTCCGCCCACTCTATCGACCATCCATGGACCTTCATGCACTCCCTAAGATTCCTCTTAAGCCTCTCTTTTTCCATTTTGCACTCCTAGAGCTCTGATTTGTTCTCGGTTAATGTTGAAAATGATCTTCCCATCCCTTCAGCCCATACTTATAGCCCTCATTCTCCTACCACTTTCTCACAATGCTCTTGCAACTATCCCAATTCTTTAGCTTTGTATATATCGATCACTTCATTGTATAATAGTGTAATAACTATCTCCCACACATCCTCCTCTGTACATCAGAATTTTTAAAAATCCCAAAAATTAAAAAATTGCCAACATCCCAAATAAATCATAAATCTCAAAAAATACCCAAAAATTAAGAATTTATGAAAATCCAAAATTCACAAGCTGATCCATATCCACCACCTTTCGCATTCACATTTCCATTCATCCACACAAGCAAAGTGTTTCTCATAATTGAGCACCATATCCCTCATCCTATCGAATCAAGTTTCACATCATCCTGAACTGCCGCCACTTGTACCATCTCTTTTTCTAGGTCCACTGAGCTATACCCCATCACACTGAGCTTTTCCCCCACATAGTGAATCCAATATATTTTCACAAAATCAGTTCGGAGATTGACTTTCCTCACTCCTTGTTCTATCCACAACTATTGCCACAAAATACCCATTTTGGATAGACAATCCAATCTTGGGCCATTAGGGTGCATCCTCCCTACGTCGACTTATAAAATCCTCCATCACACAATTCTGTTCATGGAAAGAACTTTGGACTACATGACTGCTTGGTCATGAGGCCTTTTTATTGATTTTATATTTTTATGTCAACTAAAACCTACTCATAACCACCTTGATCACCTATATCTTGGTGTGTCTTGAATGATTTCTATTGGTACATGCTTTGTTCAATATATGATCTGTTTCTTGGTGTTTTAGTGCATCTTTTTCGATTACATGGAACTATGATAATGCATGGCTTCCTAGGGGCAGGGTCTAAAACACTTCCACCAAGTCCCTAAAAGTACCTTGGGTGTACTCTGTCTCCCTATGAGGGTCATCATATTTGCATTATCTACCTCTATGTTCCTAAATCTACCTATTTTGTCTATGTGTCTATTCCACACAAAGGAACCATGTCATCTTTTTTTTCAAACACCTCATGAGTACCTCCTTTTGCAATGTCAAACTAGGGTTTTCTCTCCAACATTAACATAATTTAATGCCCACATCCCGTTAGCTGCATTAGATTCATGATTGCATCTATTTTTGGGAAAGGCTTCTATTTATTCACTATCCCCCATCTCCTATTTACATCCTTTTTGAGAAAATTCCACAACGCTTTTCTTGTTGCATTCTATTCTTGAGGGGGGCAACCTTGTAGCATTGTCTCTTTGACATGACTCTTAGGAGCCTAGTTTCTTTTGGGTAAACTCACTTTCTTTTCTTTGACGCAACGCCACTTGCAATGCTCCATCAAAGAGGGGAAAAATGTAGACCTCTAAAAATTAATTAAATTAATAACTCCTATAAATAATCAATAAATTATTTATATTCATCTAACTATTTAATTTAGTCAATTAAATAGTTTTCCCTCTTGGTTTTAAATGTAATTTAAATACTATCCCAATGTATTTTAATTCAATAGAATTGCCTCACAAAACCCCTTTTTAATAAATTCATATTTATTAAAACCCCTAACTCCTAATTCCTCTAAACCATGATTAATTCAAATTTAATTTGAATATAAATCTAAACCTAACATAGAAACCTTCCCTAATCCTACTATCCCACTTAGTAAACCTACTTTCTCACTTAACTATCCACTAATAACACGTAAAAGGTGATTCCTAAAATTTTTAGTGCTAATGGATTTCTCACACATGTGTGAGCAACCCATCCCAAGGAAGCCACCCAACTTCCTTAAATGCAACCAATTTCTTGTCCCCCACAAATTCCCCAAGGTTGTTCACACATGTGTGAGCAACCTTAATCCTCACAATGCCTTAAATGCTCCAAATGATGTCTCCTCTAGCCTATGTGTCCCTTATGTGGCTCCTATATGGATTCCACATAGGTTCCACCTCATTAAAGCCCTTCCCTTCTCTCCATAAATATATAAATATGAGTCCTTTCTCCTTGCAAATCATCTCTCATTTGTGCATTGTTATCATGCTAGAATAGTTCTAGAATTTCATAGTTATTTTCATGTTTCATAATCTTAGTTCTTTGTTAATCCATTAGGTATCATATGCTAGGATAATGGTGAATTAATATTAGTTTAAATATTGCATATCAATTTAGTTTAGAATTGCATTCTCATTTGTTCATTATGGGAAGCTTGAGGATAGTTTCTTCATGCTATTTCTTGAGATCTTTCATTATCCATTAGATGTAGTTGTATTTTTAATCCACAATCAAGCAATCAAATCACTTGGGGATTATGCATTTGTGTTTTTGAGAGAGAGCACATCCACACCTCCAAAATAGAGAAAATCAAACAAGCCTTTATGGGTTCAATTGTTTATATCTCTATCTGATGTTATGGAGTATTTCTTGTTGCTTTAAGTTTCTTCATGATTTTAATCTTTGTATGTGCTAACCCACTAATGTTTGTGTGTTTAAGCTTGATCCCAATAGATTGGATATTTCTCCATACACAATAGGAAACTGAACTCCTCAAGGTTGACCCTTAACAATAAAATTCATAAATAAATTAAAACTTGACACGTAATTGATCACTACCTTGATTTCATCACCTTGACTGGACGGTTTGACTGTTCTTGCGAATATTAGTTATGTTTGCCTCAAATATCCATCTAAACATTCAATTAGATTACACAATCATAAATGTAGGTAATCATGAATGACTCTATAGATATTGTTTGCACGATTGCATCATCTAACTCCTTCAGATTATTTTTGCACACCAAATTTACCATGACTCACTGTATTATCACTGATACACTGAACACTTAGAAAAATTCATGTACAGTCACCTCCATCACTAGTATATCTGATCTGATATGTGAATTAGACTTGTTTCTAACAATGACAACACTACAACATTCACCGCATGATCTAGGATAGGATCATCTTCATAAGATGCCAACAATCTCCCCCTTTGGCATTTATGGCAACACTTAGAAAAAATTTCTATGTGTCTGACTAAGAAAAACAAAACAAAACACAAGTACAGAAATAAACTTTAAGATTATGCCCCCTATGGTAAGTACAAATTGATCATGTTTGTACTTCTCCCTTTTACAAAATACTTATCTAATGTTTCACTCTATAATACTCTATCTACTCCCACTCTATCTTCTCCCCCTTTGACAACAATGATAAAGGTATATAATAAATGATCAGAACAAAAATTTATTTATAGAGAGTAGCATATACCTATTACAATCTACTAAATATATCACCAAAATTGGTCTTTAAGACCTATAGTTCAGTTTCCCATAACTTCTTGAGATGCTTGGTAATCACTATTTGACCGGTTAGAATATAGGCTAGCTTCTCCATTGCTTCCACTATACTCATATATTAGGTAGAGCTGATATAAATTTTGCATCTTTAACTCCTTTCTGCAAAATTTCCAACTTTGGAATTAGTAGACTCTACAGCTCCATCAATACTAAGACCCTTTTCTCTTGTTCATTATGATAAGTTTTGAGCTTATGATTAACACTACTCACTGATGCTCCAAAACTTGGAATAGAATGATTCACTAGATCAAAATCAGATACTAACTCATGTAGCTTCTTTTTAGCTTCATCTCTTTTCTTCTTAACATCCTTCAAAAATTGTGAGAAAACTGAAATAGAGGTAAGAAACTTACCGCCTTCTATTAGTTCTTGTTTCACCTTATTAACCTCAAGTGTCAATGTTCTATGTGAAGTGCAATCTATTTGTGCCTTATATAATTTGTGCCTCATTTCTCTTTTTTATCTCTTATTTCTTAAGACTTAATGACCATAGAAATAGTCATCATCTTTGTTGGGCTCATTGTATTGAGATATATTGGTCCTTGAATGATCATCAAGTCATCTACATCCATTTTACCAAAACTTTTTTGGACCATAAACATGGGAGTTATTACCTTTTCCTTCCCTCTATCATCAATCTTCTCCTTTTCTTCTTCATAATTTTCCTTATCTCCTTTCTTCTACACATCCTCAGTATGTGCATGCACTTTCTTTCCCTTTTCTTCTGCTTCACCGGTTCCCTCTATTGTCGATCCTTGTTGTTTCTCACTGGTAGGAACATCGACTGTGGTATAATCAGTAATCACTTGATCTGTTCATATATCCACTTGTTCATCAGTTGTATCCTTAGGTTCTTCTGTATCCATAACATGAGCATCACCTATGGTGGCTATGGTATCATTTGGCTCATCCAAATAAACATTATTGAGTGTGATCTTTAGACCATCAACCGTCCATCCTTCATCAGTCTACGTAACCTTAGCTTCATTAACATCTTGTCCTTTTTCCTCTTCATATTTGTCTTGATCATATTCCTTTTCTTCAACAAGTCCTAATAATTTCTTCAAAATACTCACTTTTTCCTCTTGTATTGATTGAGAATCACCAATCAATAATCTTATAATTCTTGACTTAGTCTTGAATACAGATCCAACATTCTTAAGTGTCTTATTGATTTACTTTGTAGACATCTCCGGTTGTGATTGGACTACTTGCTATATTTAATTATTTCCTTGTTTTCCTTTAGAACTTTACACCACCTGGCTTCAATCTTAGCATATAGAAATGCAAGAATCTGTCCCTTTAATTCAATAAGTGTTTTACTTAACTAGTGCATGCTAAACACAACTACATCTTCAATCTTAGTCTGGTCTTCTTTATTGATTTTGTCATCAAAATTTCTTACACCAACAAGTACACCCCATTTCTTGACTCTTTCAACAACAGTGTCATCAGAAATAAATTTTCCAAAATCAAGCTTGACAGATTTAGTGGTAGGAGTATCAACCACCTTTGAATTTTTACCACTAGCCTTCATATTATTTTTTTCTCCATCGAACTTTTTTCCTTCTTCTTCTTCTTCTTCTTCATCTTCTTCTTCTTCTTCTTCATTTTCATTTGTTTGAGGCTTCTCCTTCTTCCTTTTCTAGCAACCATTGTTGCAGTGGTCTCCTCTTCCTTTCTAGGCTCAGGTTGAGTATGCTTTTTCTTTCCTTTGACTGGTGCCTTTGCAGGAGGAGTGATTTTCTCCTTCTTTACTTTAACTGAGGTACTTCTTGTTTTCCTACCAGTTGGGGCACCACCGGTTGTAGAAGAAATAACTTCTACATCTTCACCTTCACCTATAGTTGTTGTTGCTCCAGTTGTTCCATCTTTCTTTGCAATATGTTTGGCTCTTGCCTTATTTTTAGATTCCTGTGTAAATCCTTTCTTCAATACCAATTGTCCAACCTCTTTTCTAATCTTCTTCTCAATCATCAGTTGGGTCAATTTGTTGTGTACTTTCATGATCTTCTCTTTATAGGTTCCAAATCTAGGATCAATTTTGATCTACTAGTCTATATAATATATCTTCATCATGTAAGACCAACATATCACCTTCTAACTCATATCCCATGGGCATGGCCCAAGATGTCCTAGGCACTACTGGCTCTATTTGACAATGTTAGTATCCACCATAAAACATATATCATCCTTCTATTTCTCAAAAATATGGACTGGTATCCTTTCCCTTTGATGCATTTTTCTTTGAAAGTCTTTAAAATAGCCACAAAATTTCTCATTAAAACCATTACCAAATAATCTAATACAGTTTCTCAATTGAACCACAACTGGTGTACCTTCTATCCAATTTATATGACCAATAGAAGGAAATAACTTCTGAAAGTAAAGAAAAATATCATAATCAATTGGCTGAATTTAAATACTTTACTTTTTCCCTTTCTAAATAACTAATCTCTCATTGCAGTACATAAATCATACACAACATTTTCTATCACCATTCTATATGCACTATGGATTGCATCAATGGGAACACTCTTGATTCTTATAGAGTGATAGACCTTATATCCTATCACCATAGATGCAAAATCAAATTCAGATCAGGGATATCATTTATAGTAATCTCTCTCTTATCCCACTTTGATTTAGTTAACTTTGTGACTACATCCTATGAGATTGACCGAAGTACCAATACTTCACTGGTTGCACACGAACCTATTACAACATTTATGGCCTCTTTAGTGATCTTATGTGGATGGTCAATCCTGATAAAACTAGTCATGCACTTAGCTCATACCATATATGACTCGCTCCTCCTCAAACTCATCAGGTAAATTGATTACGTGAGCAAAACCCTTGTCTGCAACCACTTGGTGCTCATCCTTCAATACCAGATCACTACACATATTCTCATACAAGGATTGAATGTGAGATTCACCTAGATCTTCAAGCTTATAATGAATATATGACCTAATATATTGAATATGCATCACACCATAGGGCACCCTTTGGATCATCTTCAACAGGTTTGAAAGGATGTTTCGTGAATTCTGGTCTAGGTCTCTCAGTAACATCTATAATGGTATGTGTATCCATCCTTCTAATAACATATTATAACACAAAATATCTAATAAATCACTTTAACAATCACCACTCCACGAAACTTCAAACCCTTGTCGTTTCCTCATACAATCCTTCTTCCAAATCCTTATGTGGTTGATTCAATAGCTATCAATCTGCTCAAATTTCATTTTTGTCACTTCTAGCTATAGCTCTTTTCATGTAGGTATACAATAAGATCTAAAGTCACCTTTTATCTTCCACCACACTAAAACATTAATTGCATCACTGGCATCACCGGTTGCTAACAAATGACATATGTCTTAACAAAACTTGTCAGTGGTCAACTAAATATTCAGGCACTCAAACAAAAACCTCATACCAAAAAACAAAATAAGCATATGCATCTAAATATGCAAGTCAAACTTAGTGCACATGCATCTATGGGGTCTTCAATAGATTTGATAATATTTTCTCCCCCTAAGTCAATGATGACTTAGTTAGATGAAGAATTCTCCACAACTGGTGAAGATGTGGTATCTTCTGATGGTTTTTCTTCACCCTTCTTTACTCAATTCATGTTCATCTGATTCTTGACCTCATCAACATTCACAATCCACTTTCTCTTTTTCTTATCTGACTTACTAATCAGTTGGTTCACCTTGTTGTTCTTTTATGTAAAAAACCTTGCAATGTGTCCTATCTTGTGACAATGAAAACATGTCATACCTATTGATCTCCAAGGTCCAGCATTGCTTCTATTTTTCCTCCATATGCAGTTAATAGACATGTGTCCATAGTTGTGACAATGTGAGCATCTAACATTCCACTATTTATCATACTGATAAGGACTCTACCGATTGACTTGTACCCATTGATTGTTCACTCTTGACATGCACTCATTATCTCTATGTCCAAACTTGTTGTAGTTGTAACAATGACCATGAAAAATACTTGGTCTAGCATTAGATTTAACATTGGGAACACTAGATCTGACATTTTTCTTGAATACATTATCAATATCACCAACCTTATGATAAGTAAGGAAGACCAGTTAATAAGGTTTCTTACCAGGACTCCTTGGGGTTCCCTTTGGTGAGGCTTTCTTCTCTTTCATGTCCTCTTTGGTTCTATAGGATTCTCCAACTTCATGACTGTTGTAGCCAAGACCTTTCTTCTCTCTATTCATACTCTAATTTTTGAGTAGCTCATCAAGTTTTCCAGAACTTTCACTAAACTTCTAGATTAAATCATTTGCAGCCTTCAACTCACCTTGCAGTTTCTCATTTTATTTTCTCATATTTTCATTCTTCCTCGGGGCTTCTTGATTCAGTTCAATAGTCTCTTATAGATGTTCATTTTTCTCATGTAGATGTGCATGCAATGTACCAACCTCTTGTTCACATTTAAAAAATCATCTACCTTATCTTTTAAGACTTTATCTTTGGCTTTTAGGGCTTCCTCTAAAATTTTCTTTGCTTCTTCTACATCCTTCCTTTCTTCCATTTCTTCACCATCCTCATTGACAAACCTTCTAACTCTCTCTTTAGATTCATCTTGTCTCCATGAAATTTCTTATTCTCTTGGGTCAAAGATTCTAGGGCGGCCTCAGATTCCTCAGACTCACTTTCTTCAAATACTTGATCAATGTGATCTTGTCTCTCAAATAATTTTTGAACAAGCTCAAACCTATTAGGTCTTGATTTCTTTAGTTTCTCCTTCAACTGGTCAAATAACTATTCTGCATCTTAAAGTTTCTTTTCAAGTTGCCTTTCATAACTTAAACTCACCATATCTTCCTTAAGGATCATTCCCAAACTATTAGACTTCTTCAAGGGAACTTGAATCTAGTACCAATTGTTAATGTTATATGGCACTAAGAGGGGGGATGAATTAGTGTAACCAAAGATCTTAAAAATCTTTTCATCAACTTCCACAATAACCAACATGCAAAGCTAAAAGTAACATACAAGCATAACAAAACATACATTAATGAAATCAACACAATCACACCAATATTTTATCATGGAAACCCTTGGTAGAGGGAAAAACCATGGTAGGAATTATTACCCACAAAACTCACTAGTACACCAATAAGTATTTCCCTATTAGGAGCATTACAACTAGCTAGTTAAGGGCATACCCTGTTAAGAGTATCTATAGCCCGGTTAGAAGCTATTACAACAATCCTATTAGGAACTACCTTGTTAAGGGATCTCAAAACTCCTTTTGAGAGTCAATCTATTAGACGATTTATTTTTCAAACCTTTTAGGATCCTTCTTACCCTGTTAAGAGTAACCATGTTAAAGGATTTATACCACAAGCATGATACAACTTTCCTTGAGTAGAAAACTCAAATGAAATGATCTGAAAGTAGTACACTCTGCTTGATAGATCTGCTTAAGTATTGCTGATTGTTTTGTTCTGAACATAAACTCTTCCTTCAACTTTCTCAATCACCGCAACAATAACAACACTAATTCCTTCAACTTCATCACTTATAAATAGTTTTAGGTCAATGGAATAACCCTAAAACATGTTACTTATTGTTGGCCTCCAAAACCTAATCAAAACTCATAGATCACCCAACATAGGGAATTAAACTCCTCAAGGTTGACCCTTAACAATACAATTCACAAAGAAATAAAACCTTGACAAGTAATTGATCTCTACCTCGATTTCACCACCTTGAATGGACCAGTTGACTATTCTTTCTAATACCACTGATATTTTCCTCAAACCTCCATTTATTTGTTGAATCATCTTACGCGATCATAGATGTAGGTAAACATGACTACTGTAGATAATATTTGCATGATTGCATCATCTGAATCCTTTTGATTATCACCGCACACCAAAATTACCATGATTGGTTGTTTTATCACTAATATACTGAACACTTAGAAAAATTCATGTACAGTCACCTTCATCACTGATATATCTGATCTGATCTATGAAGTAGACTTGTTTCCAGCAATGACAACACTACAACATTCACCACATGATCTAGGATATGATAATCTTCATCAGATTCCAACAAAATGATCTGAATATCATTTGTAAATTGAAGAAGTCTCTATATAGGTTGAAGTGAGCTCCTAGATCTTCATATGGAAGACTAGATACATATTTAATGAATCAAAACTTTTAGGAAGGGTCTTCTGATAAACAATATTTATTTTAAATTTGAATTAGAAAATCTCTTAGTGGTTGTGGTTTATGTGGATGACTTAATATTTGGAGTAAATAATGGAATGTGCAAGAAATTTCCTTGTGAGATGCATGATGAATTTGAAATGTCCATGACTAGTGAGTTGAATTTATTTTTTGGACTGCAAAAGAATCAATACAGTGAATATTTTTTCATTTATTAGTCAAATTATATCACAAAGTTGTTGAAAAAGTTTAGATTGCAAAATTCTAAACCAGTGTGTACTCCTATGTCTACCATATGTAAGTTGATCAAAGAAGGTAAGTCCCCCAAGGCATGCACAAGAAAGTATAGATCAATGATTGGTGGACTTCTATGTCTGATTACTACTAGACTAGATATCATGTATGTCTGTCATATATCTAGTAGCTAGATTTCCAGAAGAACCAAGAGTATCACATGCTACAGTAAAGAGGATATTTATATATTTGAAAGGAATAGAGGAATTCAGATTGTGGTATCCTAGAGGATCAAACTTTACTCTAAAATTTTATACTAATGCAAATTGGACTAGAAGTGTTGATGACAGAAAAATTACTAGTGGTGGAGCATTTTTGTGTGGCTCATAGTTTCTTAGTTGAATAAGAAGAAATATTTTGTTTATTTTTCTACTACATAAGATAAATATATTATAGTTGCATCATGCTACACACAAGTACTCTGGATGAAACATGCCTTCAAGGATATTGGTATAGTTTTTGATGAACCAATCATTTGTGATAACACCAGCACAATAAATAATTCTAAGAATCTGGTTTCGATCCGGTATCACTTCTTGGGGTAATAGGTGTTAGACAATAAGGTAAAAGTTGTGTATGCATCAACAATGAAAGATATTGCAGATATCTTCACAAATATTTATGCAAAGATACTTTTGAGTGTCTCTAGGAGAGGTTGGGGGTATTATCCTTTCCTAGTTGAAACTAAGCATCTTGGCACTACATTAGTCAAGGAAACATACTAAAAAAATTGGTTTGGACTAATGTATGAGGATTCCTCTCAAGGGGAGCAAAGTGTGTTTTTTTACCTTTGTCCTTGATTTAAAAGGGGGAGAGAGAATGTGAGCATGAGAACTAGGGAGAGAGATAGTCTTTTTCATTGATGGATGTTGTCATCAATGATAAAGGGGGTTTGTTGAAAGGGGGAATGTGTTTTTGTTACAAATTTGATGTGTCACTTGTTGTTATAAATTTGTTGATGTGTCACTTGTTGGTGTATCAATATGGTTTCTATTGATGGAAGCATACTACTTTTGTGGTTAGTTTGTGCTTAGTATTACCTATATATTACATTACAAATGTGATTTTGACGATTCGATGGTCCAGAGGATGGTTCTCTAGAAGGATGTTTCTCTCAGAAATATGTTTCACTCATGTATCCAATGATGTTTATCTCTAACAATGGATCAAAATTCTCTACACTTCTGGATATGATATTGGCAGTTTGGTTTCATATCATTCATTACTTATCTTTTAGTATTTTGTTTTGTATAAGGTTGATGCGGTCCATAGGTATGGTTTCTTATTGTGTTATTTCTTCTTGGGCTTTGATAATTGTGGCATTTGGATAATATGTTATTCGTTTGAGGCAGTGCATGTGGTGTTATCCACATTTCATTCCTTCCCATTGTGAGATGTTTAGTCCTGACCTATTTTAATTATGTTTTGATGACCAACTTAGTGATTTCATATTTCAAAGATCAATATAAATAAGAGGATGATTATGATAAAAGAGTAAGGATAAAATTTGATTGAAAAGAAGATTCATCGTATATTTTGCAACGTTATGTGAAAGTGTGAAGTTGGGTTGTGAGTAGAGCAACTATGCTATTGATGTTAGTCATTGGAGGCAGTGAGTCAAGGGTTTCTTCTGCCAGTTGTGCTTAAGTGGTGCATTTCATTTTTCATTCTTCTTCTTTAGGTTAGTGATCCCACCTGCAGCGAGCATTCTAGTGTAGTGAGCCACCTTTATATCAAAATCACCGTAATTGGTGGTTTTATTCATGAAAATTAGCTTCTTTGTGGTTTTTCCCATTTTTGATTTTTCACGTAAACATATGGTGTTCATTGTGTATGGTTCATATGCATGCTTATTCATGTTTATATTTGATTTGGTTAAGTGGTTAAAGATTAAATCTGATGGATCTGGATCTATAAAAGTGATAAAATCTTTAATTTACAACCGATTCACCCCTCCCCCCTCTCAGTTGTATGGACCTTCAACATGCACTAATTTCTAGAATAAAATCACTGATCTTGCTAAGATGAAGACTGAGGTGGGAGAATTGAAAACTAAAATCCTTAATATGAAAGATATAATGGGATGTATTTTCAAGTCCACTCTTCATGTTGTGCATAGATCTACAACTTCCCTATGTCTAGTGTGGCACAAGGTGCTCAGAAAGGATGCAAAGAATGAAGGAACCTAAAAGGAACTTTTCAAGTTCCTTGCAGATGACTGGAATCATGTTCTCTAGCAGTCAGTGTGTGACATCAAATCTGTTGGCCATACATAATTCTCTCTGGTTGTATTTGTTTATTGTGGTCTTCAACCTCAAGCGATTTTTAGCATAACTTCTTTAATTTTGGTGTTTATTGCTAAACTAGACTTTGGTCCCAGAATGAACCTTTCTTTACTTCCTAGCTTTTTAGGATCTATTACTTCCCCTCTGGAGTTTGTTTCCAAGGAGAACATTTTATTTACTTACAATGTGCTATTAGATCTAGTAGTGAATATGCAAGTATACTATATGTTATTTTTGATTAATAGAAAAAATAGGTTTTGAAGGGACCCAAAACCCTTTATAGACAGGTTACCTTAAGATAAGCAAGAAAAGCTAGTATTGAATATGCTAGTAGACTATATGTTGTTAGTTGCTTCTTACAATCTGCTATTTTTCTTTGGTAGTAGGTTTTTATGTTGATATATGGTTTTACTGTGTTGTTAATTTTTTTATGCCCTTGGACTGTGGTTTTGTAAGGGATAACACCCTTGATTTGCTGCTAATTAATATAAAAACTAATAAATTATATTTTTTTAAGAAAGATTATCTCTTTTAATGCATAGTTTACTTTCAAATAAATTTCATTAATACTTAATTTTAAATTTTAATCATCCTTATCTTTAATTTTAGTGACCTTTAATTAACAAAATTGAAAATAAAATTATTATTAATAATAACTAAACTATTTTAATGTAATGTCCCTTCTTTTCTCCTTACGTAAATTTCCTGCAAAACCATTGTTAGTAGAGATAATAGATAATATTCAGTCCATTATCTCTATATTCTGAGTTAGTAAGGGGAATTTGAACCTAAGAGCTACCTCTAGGTCAGGCTTTACAGGGTTCCAGATTCTCTGCTTGAAGGATATAGGATCCATTCTAAGCAATCCAGACTAATCAGCACGTCTTCCGATAGAGCACTGCTCCTAAGTCCTCTTGGAAATGATAGACATTATCCAAGCCTATGCATATGCATATGACTAGCTATCAGTATATATACTGCCTACATGAGATTATATCAATCTAAAATTGGCAACGAGATTATACCAATCTTGAATTGCCATTAATCTCATATTGGCAACGGGGTTATATCAACCTCGAATTGCCATCGATCTCAAATGGATAACAAGGTTATATCAACCTTGAATTGTCATTAATTCTCAAATTGGCAATGGGACTATATCACTCTCGAATTGCCATTAAATTTATCTCTATGTAGCTAGGATCCCAAAAGAATATAAGATTTATATGTCTGGGCTAATAGAGGTAATATGAATATACAATTCATTATCATCATTAATAAACATAATATAAAATTCATTAATATTATTGATAATGCCAAAATCATATTTGTAGTATATTTATTATTATGAAATTATATCTGAATCATAAATGTCAGTAAAATAACTCCATTATATATATATATATATATATATATATATATATATATATATATATATAAATTATTACCTCTTTGAAAGCTGACTATGCAAACTCTGTATATATAATACTCCTTTCCTTTTTGCTGACTATGTCAAAGTAACATTTTATTCACTTTCTTTTTGTTGATCCTCCCCCATCTCTCATTCGAATGAGAGCATAGATATAGGTTGTCGTGGGGAGGTAAGTCACACCCTCTCCCACATTGTTTCTTCCATAGTGCCCCTTCGTGTGGGGTGTGACTATGGTCGCACCATTTAGATGTTGTGACTGTAGTCGCAGCCCCCTCACAGGGGGGCTTTTATTTTATTT
>MU225592.1:0-24475 GCA_018584345.1 Thuja plicata | reverse complement strand
ATTAATAGATATTAATATATTAGTATATAAGTATACTTATTAATATATAATATATTAATAATAACATATTATTAAATATATTAACTTTAATTTTTTTTTTTTGTGTGTGTGTATATATATCATTAATTAATGTTAATACGTATATCAATCTTGTTGAATATAAATTTTATAAAAAATATTATATTCAATGATGACATTAAGTGTTCAGTTTCATCGGGGATGATTTAATTCTTCTTATACAATAGGTGAGTTCAACCGAGGGTCATCACATTTAAGAAAATAATGCTCTTACATTTAGTAATGGATAATTTTTAGTATTTTATAAGCAAGAAATTTGTGGGGAAGATAAAGTTGAAATTGGTCCATACCAAAATTTGAAAGCATATTTCATAGCTTGAAGATAAAGAGTTGTTTAAAAACTTTTAGTCAAAACACTCGAATTGACTTTGAACAATTAAAAATAATTTGATCAATTTTTTTAACAAAAGAATTTTATTCAAAATTCTTAAATTATTCTTAATTGTAACACGACTTAAGACTTTTTCTCATATAATTCATTTAAATGCTCAATATATGTGCTCAACATATATGTTTATTATAGATCTTAACTAGATGTTTTAAATAAACTGGTATTAATACTTAAATAACATGTCAAAGATACAACACCTTTTGGACTCTGGTGTATAAGGACAACACCTTTGTTTTGTTACTTTTAACATCAAAAAAATGTCACTGATACAAATAACATGTTTCAAATTCTTTTTGATTAAGGAAAACAGGTTTTGATGGGTTCCTGAAACCCTACAAAGCTAAAAATAAACTGTAAATATAGTATCGATTAGCAGCAACATAGATGGAACATGCTAAACAACAGCCAAACAAAATAGTCCCAAAGAGAACATAAAGCCAGGGAAAACAAAAAAAAACTAGGAAAAAAATCCAGGATCATAGTTCAGGAAAATTCTCTGAGAATCTCAGCAACACAAAATTTCAGCTCAGTCATTCTACCCACAGCCTCTTTCAGATCAGACAGGTCTTTGTCAGCTTCCCGGTTCTCCATCTTCTTTTTGGTGGCTCTTGTCCTCTTTCTCAATCCCTCTTTAGGTGACTTATCCCTACCATAGTTCGGTAACTGATCCTCCTTGCTTCCCCTTTGTTCTTCAATTTTAGCAATAAGGATCTTAATGTTATCATTTGATGCTTTAAGGATATTGTAGCTTTGATCTGCAATTTTTACCAGAGATTCCTCAATACTTTGTACCCTCTTCCTCAACTTGTCCACTCTGTTATCCAGCTCCCTATCCTCCTCTATGTTCATGTTATTTTTTTTTATGTTATCTTTCTCCAGCCTGTCCACTCTTTTTTCAGCTCACAGATTTTAAAGAAAGTCCACTTAGTGGTTCTATAACTATATATGACACTATTTTTTGCATTGTTCAACACATCCATTTGAGGATCCTCCCTTGCATTATCACTAAGAATCACTAAAGCGGGATCAATTAACTCCTCCATCTAGATTCTTCCCTCCTTTTTCTCCTTTACCAAAGTCTTAATCATTTCTCTCTTAATCCCCCATTTTAGCAGAAATAGTATCAAAATTTCTCCATACAACTTTCTTGTTTTTACCAGTGATTTTGCAAGTGTAATGATCAGCCCCATACTCCTCAAACCCCTATTTTTGATCATCCACCTCATTCTCCTTCCCCTATTTCTCCTCTTTTTCATCGCTCTCCTCTAGCATCAAGTTCTGACTCTCCTGCCTCTCCTCTTGGGTCTCCTCCTCAAACTGTTTCCCTCTTTTAGACCTCCTAACCCCCTTACCTGAACAGTCCTCTTCTTTCTAAATAGGCAATTTAATAGTTATCTTCCTCATACCTTCCATCTTCCCCAGCTTCCCTCCGTGTTTAGTTCCCTCTTCACCAGAACTCTCATCCTCCATTTCCATACCATTAGTATTCTCATTGTAATCCCTATCAGACGATATCTCAATATGATGTTTTGAAATTGGAGACTCATTTTTCTCCATTTTCACCCTTTTCTTCCCCTTCTTCATTTGTTGAATCTCTTCCTCCTCATTATCGGAATGCATATCTCGGCTATCCTCAGTGTTAGAAGGGATATAATACTCACCTGAGTCCTCTGACTCATCTTTTCCCTCTTCCAAGCTCTTAATTTCCCTCCCCATAGTCTGATCTTTAAAAAATTTGTAAATTAACAATAATAAACCCTCATGAAATGTCGAGTTGCTGATGGGTTTCTCCTTATAATCGTTATTATTTTCATTGATAGACGAATATAGGAAGAAGGGGATAGATATCTTAGCACCATACTTGAAATCGTTGAGAAGCACAAAGTGGTGAGTGCTTATGTGGTCGAATCTCGTATCCAGGGAGATGTACTTTATAATTACCCTCAAAACAAACCTCCACAGCAACTCTATAGAACTCGACTGGTAGAAGGTGCCTTTCTTCACTAAAGCCCTCTTTTCATCTGCATCTTTCACAAATTATGTCAAAGCTTTCCTAGAAATTTTCCTATCTCTGTAAAATTTCTTCCCAATAATGGGGATACCTGTCACAGCCAAAATTACTTCCTCCATCACCATGAAATCCACCCCATTAATTTTAACTTTCCCTTCATTCCAACTTTTCACCATCATCTTTGTAACAGAGGGCTTCCAACCATGGAGACACTCAATGAAAGTAGTCACCTCTCATTTTTTTAAAATATTCCATACCTTAGAGCGTCGTCATCATTTGTCTGTTTCCTTCTCTGGTTCCCTCCTATGCCTTTCACCAACCATATCTCCTCCTTCTCTGCCTTCTCTGTTTCTGGTTTTTTTCCTACTACAAACCCTTTGATTCCAATTGAGATTACGTTTAGACTTCGTGAAGCTTCTTATAGACTCGTGAATGCAATAAACAATATTATGCCTCAAAGTGTGCCGATGAGACCTGAAAAGGTAATTCTCTCTGCCTTTCCCGTACTTTCACATCATTCGGTGACACTTCCCCAATATTTCATTACTCTTCATTATTATCATTTAATATTTATGAGTTTTCCCAGAACTCGATCACTTTCTATCAGAGCTAACATTTCCGGTGGCATTTCACTCCCGTCGATCCACCTTTTTGCTTCCTCACTCTTGACTGCTATATTTTCCAACCTATCGGCCACCTAATTGGCTTCCCAGTATTCATGTGCCACATAGACTTAATCAAAGGTTTTGAGGATTTGTCTACACTCCTCTATTATGTTCTCAATTTTCCACATAGGTTCATTCTTTTCATTTAAGCAATCTATAATGTTCTTTGAGTCACCTTCTAACCACAATTTCTTGATCCCCATATCCCGAGCCAGCCTTATGGTGTGATGGGCCACACTCGCCTTTGAATACTGGTTTGTTTGTGACCCCAAGGGAGATAAAATAGCCGCAGTGCCCTTTCCATGAGAGTTCCTTATAATTCCTCTCACCCCTGCCTTCCCAGGGTTTCCTTTTGCAGCCCCGTCAAAGTTTGCTTTGAACCAGCCTTCCGGTGGTAAGGTCCATCTGTAATCCTCTCTCCTATTGGAAATATTTACCCCTTTTCTATGTAGTGGGTTGGGACCTTTGTTGTTTGTGTAGTTCTCCATCAGGGCATTTGTTATTTTATGGAATACATACTTAGCAGTTGTTACTTTTTCTCTAAAAATTATATTATTTCGCTCCTTCCACACTCCCCAACATATATGTGGCATCACCCAAGACCATAAACAATATTTCTCTTTCCCTTTGAACACCTAGTGCCATTGATCAAAGAGCTCAAGAGTCTTATTGGGGAAACACCAGGACATCTCAAAAAAATATAGGAAATGATACCATTTGTCTAGTGAAGTCACAGTGGATAAACATATGGTCCACACTCTCACTTTAAGTTTTACATAAGATACATCTATTAGGAATGTGATCCCCTCTCTTAAAAAGGTTATCCACCGTCAAGGTACGGTTTTGGAGCATTATCCCCAAGAAGATATTGATCTTAGGGATGAGACCAGGGTACCAAGCTTTATCCCAACTGGGGGGAATATCAATGTGTTGCATGATTTCATAGCCTGAGGCCGCCGTGTAGATAACATATGTTGTTTCCCCACAAACAATAACATCCTTATTGAGAGAGGGGGGGGTATGACCAATTTTGACCATCAGAGGCTTTATGTCTCGAGACACCTCAGTAAGGTCCACCTAATCATTGTTAATTGTGTATTCACTCACTCTACTACCATATCTTTTGATGCAGGGATTAGCCCATCTATTATAAGGCTCCATGTTCCATAAGGTTCCCTGTCTTAGCCAATCATCATGCCAAAATTTGACATCCATGCCACTACCTAATTTCCATCTTCTTTTTCTGTGGCTATACCCTTAGTCCTCAGAATTCCATTCCAAATGCAGGAGCCCCTCGGATCCATTTCTCTGCTGATGAATTGTTTGAAAGTCATGTTTGAGGCATATTTGTCCTTCAAAATTTCCTTCCATTCCCAAATAGAATTAAAAATTCTCCAAATCTATTTTTCTTGCAGAGCATTGTTGAACTGCTTCATATTCTTGATTCCCAGGCCTCCTTGTTTTTTGGGCTTACATATAGTCTCGCATGCCACCAGAGGGTACTTCTTGTTTCCCTCTTTGTCAGCCCACAAAAAATGTCTTTCTATAGCCTCCAAAGAGTCAGCCACTTTAGCAGGGATAGAAAAAAGGCTTAAGGCATAAGTTGGGAGGTTCTGAAGAGTGGATTTGATCAAGAGAACTTTCCCTACCTAACTAAGGGTGATACCCTTCCAACCAGCCAATTTCCTGTTGAATGTGTCTATTAGGTTGCCCCAGAAGGTCTCTAGAGGTTTGGTTCCTAACGGAAGCCCTAAATAAGTAGATGGAAGGGATCCAATACCACATCCCATTATGCCAGCCATTTTCCTCTGTCTATCCATAGGGGTGTTAATGAAGAACACCAAGCTCTTGTTCTAGTTTATAAGCTATCTCATAGCATTGGAATAAGTATTCAGGATTTTCTTTACATTTCTAGCTTCTTTCACCGAGGATTCACCACCTAAAATGGTATCATCCACAAATTGCTGGTGAGAAAAAGTGAGAGGACCAGAGGATGGTTTCAAACCAATTATGTCTCCCCTTCTCCTTTTATCTTGTATTAGCCTTCCTAGGCACTCAACCAGAATGATGAAGAGGATCGAAGAGAGAGGGTCTCCTTGCCTAAGACCCCTAGAAGATTTGAAGAAATCAGATGGAGAACCATTAACCATCACCGCAAATGTAGGGGTTGAAATCAGCTGTGAAATAATCTTTCTCACCTTATCATTGAACCCAAAAGCTTCCAAAATATTATTCAAGAATAGCCAATCTACCCTATCATAAGCCTTGGATAGATCCAGTTTAAGCAGGAATCCTTCCCTTTTCCTTCTTCCAAGGAGTGAATCACCTCATGCATTGCCATGATAGAGTCCAGGATTTGTCTTCCAGGGACAAATCCCGTTTTGTGGGGGGCAATAATAGCTGGAAGAATTTTAAGGATTCTATTAGTTAAAACATTAGATATAATCTTGTAAATTGAGTTACAAAGAATAATAGGTCTAAAGCTATCAAAATAATCTGCACCTGGAGTTTTAGGGATGAGCACAAGAAAGGTGGCATTGATCTCTTTGAGCAAGCTCTTAGCCCCAAAAAATTCCTGGATTGCTTTAACAATGTCATCTTTGATAACTTCCCAGTACATCTGGAAAAAGAAAGTTGGGAATTCATTAGGGCCTGGTGCCTTTTCCGCTGGCAGGGCAAAAACCGCTTTATGGATTTCCTCCTGGTCAGGGATAGTTATCATATCCTTGTTTTGTCTTTCAATGATCACCTTAGGAATGGTTTGAAGAATTTCCTCCTGGTCTTCCTCTCCCAGATTATATTCTTTAGTAAGGATCGAAGTGAAGTACCTGATGGCCTCATTTGCAATCTCATTGTCTTCCCCAAAGTTAAATCCCCTGTCTTAATACCACTAATTCTATTAGCCATCCTGTGTTTCATAGTTGACAGGTGGAAGGATCTAGTGTTTTTTTCCCCCTCTTTCATCCACACCGATCTAGACCTTTGCCTCCAGAACATTTCCTCTTTGCCAACAATGTTGTGAAGATATGCTAAAATGGACTTTTTTGCGCTCATTCTGTCTTCATCATATCCGTGACTTTGGATCTCTTCCTGTACCCCTGCAAGCTCTGTCATAATCCTATCTTTGATCTGAAAAATGTTCCCAAAGTCCCTTTTGTTCCACTTTCTAATCTCCATTTTAATGTTCTTGAGCTTCTTAGCCACCTTATACAATATCAAAATAAAAGAAAATAGATAGACTTAATATTTAACTCTGATTTGAAAAAGTTCTTGTAATTTTTATAAATGATTTAGAATACTTTTACAAAATATTTAAATTAAAATCGAAAACTAAGTAAAACTAAAAATAAAATTAGTCCCTCACATAAATAAATATTTGGACCCTCACAATAATAAATTGTACTCCATAGAAACAAAAATATCAAAATCTATCTAATCCAATTGTTTCAACCAAAAACTGAGGTGGCAAGCGATATTTTGGAAAGTGCACATCGTATTCTAAGTAGACCAAACGTACAGTCCTTTATAATTACGAGTTCAACAGAATATAAATTTTCTTGGATTTTATTCCTTTTCAGCAAATTCATTAACATAATCTTCTCGATCACACCCATACAAAATATCAATAAATTACAAAACACTTGAAACCAAAATATGAAAACATCCAAATTTCTGATAAGATTCTCTTCACCTACTACACTATCACCGTCAATTTTTTAGCTGTCATAACATTGCATTTCATTATTCATTATTTATAGAAGAAAAAACAATGTGTTTAAGTACTCAGAATTGTCTTCATTTCACTATCGTTTCCCCCAAAAACAATACTTAAATAAGAAGAGTGGTTAATTATAATGGTTTCTTTGAGATTTTCTACACTTTACAAGCTGCCAAGTTATGTTAACCTCATAAAGCTCTTTATATGCATCTTATTTGTGGGTTTAGGTGCTATCTCAATTCTCATGGTGACCTAAATTTGGAGATAATTTTAACTTAATTTTTAATTTTATTCTAGTTTTTTTAAAGTTTTAGAGACATTTGTAGATGTCCTTTTTTTTTACATTTTTAAATTTTAGGAATGATATTTCTCCTTTTTGGAGTTTTAGATATGATTTTCGTGTTTTTTTTTAAATTTTTTTCTTACTTTAAGAAATTTTGAGTGGTTTGTTAATATCTTTTTTAATGTTTCTTAATTTAAGAGTTTTAAAGATGTCTTTTATACAAAATTTTGAGTGATTTGTAAATATCTTTTTTAATGTCTCTTAATTTGAAAGTTTTAAAGATGTCTTTTACATATAGTCTTTTTATTTCAATTTATAAGAATGATTTGGAATGACCTCTTTCCAATATCCTTTCTTTAAATGTTTAGGAATGTTTTGTAAATTTTGTTTACATTTATTTTAAAAGGAATTATTTGGTATCCTTCAAATATCTCGGGTATTGTAGTCATTCTTTGGTCAATGTGGTGGATGGCTCTTGCATTTAATTCTTGAACAACTATAAGAAAATTAGTAGATGAAATCTATCGTGATTATAAATATCATTATTAGTATTATTTAAACTTATTTTTATAAAGGAATTATTTGGTATCTAGGCATTAATGTGGTGGATGACTCTTGCATTTAATTCTTGTACATGTCTAAGAAAATTAGTAGCCAATATCTATCATAGTTGTAAATATCATTAATAGTATTATTCAAACTTATTTATCATAAAGTGAAGGATTGGGTAAGTAGTTTGACAATCACAAATTGAAAGAACATTATTAGGTTGTCTGTATGCTCTAAGGAATAAAAAGTTTGCTTTTGTAAGAAAAGTTTACATTAGCTTAGTATATTTGTATATACATTTTGCATTTTGCATTAATATAATGATGAACTTGTCTTAATAGTGGGTTTTCTTTTAAAACGATTTCTCACCTTATAGTTGTCAACCTTATTAAAGTCATAAACTATAGATATGTATACATGAAAAGTAAAGAAATAAAGAAGGATTTAGGTTTTTTTATTAATTCTAGACTAAAGAAAGAAAAAAAATAAAAATAAAAAGGTAGTGGCGAGAGTTTTTAGCTATCCCTTTTGAGTAAGGGAGACTTATAAGTCGTAATCATGTTGTTTCATTACTAAAGAAACTCCAATTTTGCATAGAACATGTGATTATATGTTATGTTGCACTGCTATATAATTTGTTGGCTTATACTTTTAAGTTCATATAATTGAATTCGATATTAGTTTTTGAGATTTCCATTTAAAGATTTTTTATCTATCCTTTCAAATTGACATGATGTTATAAGATTTTTTTTTTATTATTCTTTTTAAAATTAATTATCAAGAACAAAATATTTTTTACTAGATTTTCTATTAGGATTCAAAACCTTGATTTCCTTTTATTTTATAAAAATAATAACAAAATAAGGACAATTTTTTATTTTATTTAAAAACCTAGTATTTTCTATGGGAATCGATCTAAGAAGATGTGTATTCTCATTTTCTATGGTGGGTGGAGTGACAAAATGAAAAGTAATTCAAATTTCTCATGTTGCAACTTTAGAAGTGCATTGATGTCAATCTGTAAGTTGCACAAAAGAATAAGAAACTAAATTGTTAGATTATTTATTTTATTCAACGTAATATTGAGTGGGAATATCAAGAAAATAACAAGAGACGCATTGCATCAAGTTCATGCCTATAAGTGCTACATATAGTAGTTATTGTTAGGTAGTGTAGTTGATGGTTGTAGTTATCTTAGTGGAAACATAGGGCATTCATGTGCATAGTTAGTCATCTACCTAATTGCTCTTTGTGATGCTCTATATCAGCCAAATGGCTTATTGGTAGCTACTATTAATGATGTAGTAAATGACTTTCTCTACATATTCTAGCTCCATTTTTTTGGTGACGTGTAGGAATGAAAATATTTATAGCAATAAATGACTTTAACATAGGTTTTTTGTCCATCTTATTTTTAATGAATTTGGTCTACTTGAATGCTTTTTTCTACAAGTGTATTTGGATACATTTTGAATTGCGTTCAAGCATTCACGTCAAAAGAAAAAAAATGGATAGTCAAAGATTATGTGTATCATGTTTCACCTTTCTTTACAATTCACAACCATGGATTTCAATAAACAACTTGTTTATTTCATATATGAAACATCTTTAACATAAAAATAATTATTAAAGTAAATTAAGTATATTATTAATTTTATTATTATTTAGAGTTATTACAATTTTTTTTTAAATATGTGTATCCATTTATTTTTAAACATTGACAATGTATTGTATATTATACAAATAGTTGTGAAGTTAAAGGTGAAGAATATTCATTTTATTTAAAAGCATGAAATGAGAATAGATAGAATGTAATAATTTTTTTTTGAGATAGAAATTATGAAGGTTGATGCGGGATCATCCTTGGGTCATTGGCAATCTTGCATCATCCAAAAATATTTCCTTTCAGTTTGTTTATAGTTTGTTCTTGTTAGTTTGTTTTAGTGTTTTGATCGGCAATCCTTCCAATTGGTTCCTTATCTCTTGTGATCCAAATGGCATGTTCTAGACATCATGATGAATCTATGTTTGGCTTTGCATATCGATAAGTTCTTTCCTGGTGAAGATTTCTTAAGTTTGGGTCTGGTCATATTTGTTCTTCTTGTTCTAACAACCAAATTGGGTTTTATGATCTTGCGAAGTTGTTCCACAATCGACGAAGCTTGGTGAATGTTCCTACGTTTGTCACTGACCTCCGTGTGCGATCATGTAGCATTTAATTTTTATCTAGAGGATTTCTTATATATTTAGGCCCAACCCTATATGTTGTAACACATTTTCTTCACTCTTGGAGAATGTGATTTCTTTGGCCGACTTGTGGCTTGCGATCTTCTATATATTTGTAGTCTCGGTTCCTTAGTTAGGTAGCTTTTGTAGTAGATTGGTAATAGCTCAGTATTATCTTAGCATCTAGTATGGATCTAGATTTCTAATTGTATGAAGGCATGTATGCCATGGAATGTAATATGGCATGTTGTTTCACATGTATGGCGTAAATCTTTGATTCTGGATAATAAGAAGGTCGACAAGGCATTTTGGTTGTTCATTATTGAGTTCTTAATGATCTGGGATTTGTTGTTTCCATTGTGTTAGCTCTTGTTGCATGGTTGGACCATCTCCATTGGGGACACTCTTGCCATGACTACATCAGATGGTATCAGAGAGAGATTTGTTCTTTTAGATCGAGTTCTCAAGCTTGCGAAGCCCTAGTTTTTATTTTTTGTGAGGTGGAAGATTGAAGATCTGACTCACAATTGTAGAGGACTTGCGCAAGGGGATCCTTGAGGAGATTGTTACTGGTTGAGAACTTTGTTTGGACTTTTGAAGGCAGTTGTATGTGTGTCTGATAGATCACTGAGTGACAAGCAATTGGCACCTTGTAATCAGATAGTTGAAGCTAAGATAGTTTCACCTAAGGATTGGAAAGATGTCACCTAGAAGAATGAACCCTAGAAGGTTGAAACAAATGATGGAGGACTTGGAAATGAGATGAGGACTGAGATCATAAATGTAGTGACTGGAATACTATGGAATCCAGAGACTGAAGAATAATATGAGGAAGTTGTTGAATATCTTGAGACTATAGACACTGAGATCCCTACATAAGAGGAAAAATTATTGAGGGTTATGGCACAATTAGGTAAGAGTCATAGAATGGATGTTCCTAGTTTTTTTTGGTTCATTGCATCCTGAGGATATGATAGACTGGATTGTTTAACTACAATATTACTTTGAACTTGAAGATATCATAGATCCATAGAGGGTTAGGTTAATATAGACTAAGTTGAAATGTCATGTTGCTCTATGGTGGAAAGAATTGCATAAAGATAGAGAGGAACATGGTGAAAAAAAATCACTAGATGGGGGGTGACAGTTGCTCAATTTAAAGCTAAATTCATCCCTGAATACTATGAATTAGAGTTGTTCAAGAAATTGCAGAACTTGAAGCAAAAAGACATGAGTGTGAAAGAATACACAGAAGAGTTCTATAGGATGACTATCAGATCTGGACACCGAAAGGTATCTAAGGAGAAGGTGGTTATGTATGTTAATGGTCTGAGATTTAACATTCAGGATTAGTTGAGTATGTTGAGGATTTTAACTGTTGAGGATGCTTATCATTATGCATTAAGGGCAAAAGATAAGTTGAAGAGAAGATAGAGTAACCTTAGAGGCAGAGAGAAGAAAGATAGAAACAATGGAAAAGAGAAGAAAAATAGTGAAGTTGTTCTGAATAGAAGACACCTAGAAGAGGGATTGGTAGCAAGGAGTCTAAACATACCTATTTCAAATGTGGTTGCATAGGGTATAGATATTTTCAATGTTCTAAAGGATCTAGTAGAAACATGGGGAAAAAAACTTGTGGCACATGAGGAGTGAGATACTAATGAAGTTGAGGAAGGTATGGGAAAACCTAAGATATGAGAGTATCTTATGCTTAGGAGAGTCGTGTTGAATAAGAAGGAAGTTAAACCTATACAAAAGAGGAATTTTTTTAGGATTGTCTACAAATCAAGAGGTAAATGTTGTAAGGTTGTTATGGACTATGGTAGTACTGATAATTTGGTCTCAGAAGAGATGGTTTAGAAGCTCATATTAAAGAGGCTTAAACATCCATGTCCTTATGGGATAAGTTGGTTTTTTGATGATCACAAGGTGAAGGTGAAAGAAAAGTATTTGCTGAGCTTCAACATTGGACCTTATAGAGATGAGATATTATGTGATGTGTATGTATGAGTTCTTGTCATGTTCTACTGGGAAGACCTTGCAAATTTGATAGGGGAGCTATTCATGATTGTAGAAGAAACTTGGTCATAATAGAGAAGGATGGACAAAAGTTTACTTTGGTACCTTTGAGGAAAGAAGAGGGGAAGAGTGAAAGGAATCTGAGCATGGTGAAGAGTTACTATTTAGAGAATCCAAATATAAAGGTTAGTGTGGATTGGAGGAAGGATCTTGAAGGTAGATCTAAAGGGAAGTTGGTATCAAACTGTAAGAAAGGTGAAGTGAGAAAACAAAAGAATTTGGTTGTTGATTAGATGAAGACTTGTAAGAGAGGTAAATCATTTATTCAAAGGAAAGGAGGTAGTTATCTAATCTCTGATGTTGATAGAAGGTATGAAAAGGAAAGTACGGAGAAGATTAAGTTGATGGATCTAACAAAAGATAGTGCAAAGACTACTCATGTACATATACGGAGTGCAGTAGACAAGGATGATGTTTGGAAAAAACAAGCATGTGATTTATGCCCCACATCTTGTCAAATGTTCATATGTTTATCTTATGGAACATTTTATTCTCACCTAGGGTGTTTGATGTAGGAGCATCCTTGGGTTGTCGACAATCTTGCATTACTCAAAAATATTTCCTTTCAGTTTGTTTGTAGTTTGTTCTTGTTAGTTTGTTTTAGGGTTTTGATCGGCAATCCTTCCAGTTGGTTCCTTGTCCCTTGTGATCCAAATGACATATTCTACACATCATGATGAATCTATTTTTGGCTTTGTATCCCAATACATTCTTTCCTCATGAAGATTTCTTAAGTTTGGCCTGATCCTATTTGTTCTTCCTGTTCTAATGGCCAAATTGAGTTTTCCAATCTTGCGAAGTTGTTCCGCGATTGATGAAGCTTGGTGGATGTTACTACATTTGTGGCCAACCTCCATGTGCAATCTCATGGCATTTAATTCTTATTTGGAGGAGTTTGTACTAATTTAGGTCATGCCCTATATGTTGTAACATATTTTATTCATTCTTGGAGAGTGTGATTTATTTTTTCGACTTGAGGCTTGCAATCTTGTATATATTTTTAGACTTTGTTCCTTAGTTCGGTATCTTTTTAGTATATTGATAGTATCTTAGCGTCCAATATGGATCTAGATTTTTTATTGTAAACAGGCATGTATGTCATGGAATATAAGCTAGCATTTTTTTGGGCATGTATGGTGTAAATCTTTGATTTTAGGTAATAATAAAGTCGGGGATGATGAACTACAACTGATTGTATGTTTGAAGTCAATTGTTGATAGTCAAACTGAGTTACAGATATGATGATTGACATTATCATTTGATGTATTGTCATTGATGTCAACTTGTTTGAGTTTCCATATGGTAACAAATATCTATTATGAATTAAAGGTTTAGAACAAACAAACTCTATGTGGACTAAAAATGAAGAGTTATGTATACACCAAGAGACAGTGAACACCAAGTAAACACAGTGTATACCGATCACAATGATAACCGAGCTAGGGATTGCTGACACAACACGGTAAATACTAAGACCAAGAAGTTAATTCAAATTGAGGCTGACTGAGATGTTGAGCTGGCAATTGATGATTTCAAGGTAAAATATAAAGTTTGTTATTTGATCAAACAACTATAAATATTCAACGAAGATCAGACGACAAAGATTAAAACATGTTTTTAACACAACTACCAAGGATGGTTTAAGCGGGAAATCAATGATGGAGATTAAATGGTAAAATCTGAAGGATAGAAATTAAATGAGCTATGATTTCTATATAAGAGACAAGAGATTCATTTTGAATAACACCTGATGCGCATACATGTGAGTTTATGCATGACTGATCAAACTGGTTAAAGATAGAACCAAACATTCTCTATAGACATATCTGAGCGATAGAGGAAAGAGCATAACCGAGCAGAACAAGTATGAAGTATGAGATGAACTGAAGTGAACAAATTGATCAGAGGTATTATGTACTTACTATAGATCTGAATATCTAGAAAACAGAGTTGTATTTGAATCAGATCACTACTGTATCAGTTTAACCATTGTTACAGATAAATCTCTTAACCGAGTAGGACACTGAAAGTCTTTATTATGACATTTAGAGAATGTTGAGTGTTTTCTTGTTGACCCCATAGTGAATACATGGTCAAGAGATAGTTGTTAGTTTTAAATCCTCTAACCAGGTCACATTTATCAATGTGCATTATAACTTATAACAGGGTTGGCTCTTCATCGAGATCACTTCAAAAGAGTGAAATATTTTGGGTTACCGGTCCCAGGTGGTGTTTCCCTTAGCGGGGTTTTCATGTTAAAAATATGTGTCAATGTGCATGAATGTTGTGCATTGTTATTTTACTTTACACTTTACTTTATTGACCTAGATTGGTAATCACAGTATTAATTTACTAACAGTCGGTAAACACTATTAATGAAAGTTTGGAATCACAAATTATATTTCACCGAGCTAAGTTTTATATTTGAAATTGTTTAAGTATACATCTTGATAAATTTGGGACTATAGGATAATTTTTGAGGAAACTAATTCTAACTGATTCACCCCCCCCCCCCCCCCCCCCTCTCAGTTATTTTAACAATTGGTATCAAAGCATACAATGCTTAGAAGAAATTTTTGAAGGACTTAAGCTAAAGATCACAAGATGTATAAGAGAGACGCACCAAAGTTGAACAAGGATAACTCCTTGACATGGAAAAGAAAAATGAGACTATACCTATCAGGAATTGGAGACAACATTGCAAATTCTCTGGATAATAAATTCATTCTACCATCCTGACCTTTGACTGTTAATCAAATGAAAGCAAAACATGAACATAACCTTATAATGGTGGAGATTGCTTCTTCACTCATAGATGTTGAATTTGAGGATATCAAGACATGTACAACTTCGACGCAGATGTGGGACAAGATTACATTAGTGTATGGAAGAGATGTAAATGTACTGAGAGCTAAAGCTTAAAGTCTCTGAGGAAAGTTTGATGACATGCGAATGAAAGAAGGAGAGAACATAACACAGTAAAGTACCCAACTTAAAGAAGTGGTGAATGCTATTCGTGGATTTGGTGGAACTATTGACAAAGATACTATTGTGAGTAAGATTCTTAGAACTCTATTGCCTATTTATTCTATAAGAGTCTTTGCAATACATGAAAGGAGAGTTGCACCTGGAAATAACATTACTATTGATAGTCTTGTTGGAATATTGATTTCTTTTGAGCTAAATAACTTTGATAACAGTATTGTGCCATCTATGGAATCTGCATTTATGTCTACTTTGAAAATTGGTAAATCTAGTAGTAAACACATAATTAGAAATAATAGTGACAGTGATAGTGATGACAAGGAACTTGATGAACTTGAAGATTTAATGGTTAGAATATTACACAAAGGTAAAGGAAGATATAAAGGTAAACTACCTTTGATATGTTTTAACTGTAAAGAGACTGGCCATTCTGCTGCAAGATGCCCTAACAGAAATAATGATGATAGAAATGATAGATCTATTAAAAGAAAGGATGACCAAGACTACAGAAGAAACCGATAGTATGCCAAAATAGATAACTGAGACTATAAAGATAAAGGTACGAAAGCTTTTTACATTGTTGAAGATAACTTTAATGACAGTAGTTCTGACAGTGCTGAAGATATTGAGACAGTGTTTGTAGCTTTGAAAGATGATTCAGATGAAGATGAAAGGTATGTAGAAACAACAGTTATCTCTAAAGTTAGTAAACATGACATTTGGTTTATTGATAGTAGCTATACACATCACATGACTGGAGATAAAGGAAAATTTGAATTTCTTGAACATTATGATGGTGGATCTGTTAGAATGGGAAATGATACACCTTGTCAAGTGAAAGGAAAAGGCGTTATTATGATAAATAATTAAATCAAATGTGAAAATTCTTATTGGGTAAAAGGAATTAACTACAATCTATTGAGTGTTTCACAATTGAATAACACAAGTCACCGAGTTGCATTTGAAAATAGAAAAACTAGACTCTATCATGGAAAAGGAAAATTGATCGGCACTGGTGAACAATCTAAAGGTAACCTATTCTAGCTGGACACAGTTGAAACTACTTGCTTATTGGAAAAGAATGAAGATATATGGTTATGGCATAAAATACTTTTTCATGTAAATTTTGACAACATGGTTAAGATTAGTAGAAAAATAAAAGTTAGAGGCTTACCGAGCTTAACTAAGCCAGACCATGTAATGTGCAAAAATTGCCAAATGGGAAAGATGTCAAAATCTAGTTTCAAGAGAAATCATTTTTCAGCTAATGATATTTTAGAGTTATTTCATACAGACTTATGTGGACCAATGAGAACACAGAGTTATTATGGAGACAAATATTTTATTTTATTTGTTGATGACTACTCTACGATGATGACTGTCATGTTCCTAAAAGAAAAATCTGAAGTTTTTAAGATATTTAAGTGGTACAAATATAAAGTGGAAAAAGAAACAAGTAGAGATTGAAGTGTTTGAGATCTGATAGAGGAGGTTAATTTATTTCAGATGAGTTCACTAACTTTTGTAATGAGTATGAAATTAAGAGACAGGTTTCTGCACCGAGGACACCACAGCAGAACGAGATTGCTAAAACAAGGAATAGATTAATTGTAGATTGTGCCAGAACATTGATGATTGAGAAAGGAGTTACACAAACATACTAGAGAGAAGTTGGCATTTTTGTATACACACTGAACTAAGTACAACTGAAGCAAGACACAAACAAAACACCTTATGAGCTATGGTATGGGTATACACCAAATGTAAGTTATTTTAGAATATTTGCAATTTGTTGTTACATTCTAAAATATGAGAGAAATGGTAAATTTGATTCAAAAAGTGATGAAGGAATATTTCTTAGATATTCTACTAAGAGTAAAGCTTACAAATGTTTGAACAAGACTTCTAACAAAATCATTGAGAGTGCAAATGTGAAAGTTGATGAGTTTGTTGAGAAGAATGATAAGGAAAGGATGAAGGAACCAGAAAATTGCAATAGATTTTTGTACATGGAAGAACCTAGTACTTTACCAATACAGACACCTAATGTTATCGTGCAACAGGGTAATGTCACTGGGCAATAGGTAACATAGACTGAGAATCAAGAAAATGGTGAAACTGAAGATCATGAACTAGAAGACAATGAACCTACAGAAGAAGATAATGAAGAACAAATAGTTGAACATGTACTTGATAAATATGTGAGAAGATATCATCCACAGAATCAGGTTATTAGACATAAAGAGCAGGGATGATGACAAGAAGTAAGTTTAGAGATGACACTTGTTTAATTTGTGAGCTTGAGCCTAAGAATGTTAGAGATGCATTAGAAAATGAAGAATAGATTAATGTTATGAATGAGGAAATTGAGAAGATATAGAAAAATAAGACATGGACATTAGTACCTAGACTGAGTGACAAAAATGTCATTGGCACAAAATGGATTTTCAAAAATAAACTAAATAAAGATGGGAATGTAACCATAAACAAAGAAAGATTAATTTTCAAAGGGTATGCACAAGAAGAAGGAATTGACTATGGAGTAACTTTTGCACCCGTTGCTAGACTTGAAGGAGTAAGAATACTACTTGCATACGCTGCATATAAAGGATTCAAGGTATAGTAGATGGATGTGAAGTCTGCATTTTTGAATGGAATACTGGAAGAAGAGGTATACATTGAACAACAAGAAGGATTTGTTGATCCTGCTCAGACAAACATGGTATGTAAGTTACACAAAGCTTTATATGGACTGAAACAAGCACCGAGAGCATGGTATGAAAGACTACGCTCCTATCTTATAAGTATTGGTTTTATTAGAACAAGTGACATCATCAATTTGTATTTGAAAGGAGGAACTGATGATAAAACTCTTATTGCTGAAATCTTTGTTGATGATATTATATTTGGAGTAAATGATAATCTATGCACATCATTTTCTGATGAAATAGGAAAAGAATTTAAGATGTCAATGTTTGGAGAGATAAATATTTGTCTAGGGTTGCAAATTTTACAACAGATTGTAGGTATCTACATTAAACAATCTAAGTACATCAAAGAATTATTAAAGACATTCAGAATGGAAGAATCAAAACCAGTCGAAACAGCAATGGTGACAAGATGCAAATTGACCAAAGAAGATAAGACACCTGAGGTAAATGAGACATTGTACATATCTATGATTGGTAAATTGATGTATGTTGTTCACACAAGACCTGACGTTGCACATGCAGTTGAAATTATTGCAAGATTTTCTGCTAACCCCAGAGAATCACATATGACTGTTGTGAAAATAATTTGTAGATATTTTAAGAATACTGAGGATTATGGACTATGGCATAAAAGATAAGGAAACTTTGAATTGAAAGTTTATACTGATGTTGATTGGACTGGGAACATAGATGATAGAAAGAGCACTACTGGTGGAGCATTATTTATTGGAGAAAGACTAGTAACCTGGATAAGCAAGAAGCAAGGATGCATATCTTAGTCAACTACAAAAGTAGAGTATGTTGTTGCTGCTGCAAATTGTTCAAACATAGCATGGATAAAACAATTATTGAAAGGAATGAATGAAGAGATCACTAATATAGTGATGATTTACTGTGATAATACAAGTGTTATAAATATTTCAAAGAATACTATGATGCATGCAAAGACAAAGCACACATCTATCAAATATCAATATTTAAGGGAACAAGTACAAGATAAACAAGTAATACTGGAATATGTACAATCAAAAGAACAACTTGTAGACATATTCACAAAACCCTTGCCAAAGGATACATGTGAGTACTTGAGAGGTAGACTAGGGGTCCGTCCCTTGTCTATTGGTAACTAAGATGATTAGGTGGTTGCATCAACCTACATGAAATAAGAATATCAATCATGTTGATGCAAAGCTGAACTAGACTGACACAGAGATATCAGTACACTAAAAGGTACCTACTACACCAAAAATTAGAGATATTTTATTTGGCTACTGAAGCGCTGCATATTTCTTTTTGGCATTGTTGTCAAAGGGAGAGAGTTGATTCAATCAAATATCTATCCATATAAGCGAGAGAAGATTAAATAGAATATCTACTCATTGAAGGAGTAAAGAGAAAGGGAGAGCAAAGACATATCTATCTATAGAGAGATTTTAGAAAAAATAAGTTAAATATGCATAAAGAGTCTGCATTGAGATTCAGATGCTGAAACATTGTTATATTCCAGCTAGAAGAGCTAAAAAATTGTTGCAGTTGTAGAACATAAGTTTGGTATTTTGTTTATGGAATTTTTCATATTGCATATTTCATATTTTGTTGCCATCAATGCCAAAGGGAGAGATAAATGAACTACAACTGATTGTATGTTTGAATTCATTTGTTGATAGTCAAACTGAGTTACAGATATGATGATTGACATTATAAGTTGATGTATTGTCATTGATGTCAACTTGTTTGAGTTTCTATATGGTAACAAAAATCTGTTATGAATTAAATATCTAGAACAAACAAAGTCTATGTGGTTGGAAAATGAAGAGTTTTCTATACACCGAGAGATAGTGAACACCGAGTAAACACAGTGTATACCGAGCACAATGATAACCGAGCTAGGATCGCTGAAACAACACAGTTAATACTAAGACCAAGCAAGTAATTCAAATTGAGGCCGACTAAGATGCTGAGATGATAATTGATGATTTTTAGGTAAAAGATAAAGTTTGTTATTTGATCAAACGACTATAAAAATATAATGAAGATCAGGCAACAAATATTGAAACATGTTTTTAACACATCTGTCGAGGATGGTTTAAGCGAGAAAATGAACGATGAAGATTAAGCGACAAGATCTGAAGGATGGAAATTAAATGAGCTATGATGTCTATATAACAGACAATAGATTCATTTTGAATAACACCTGATGCGCATACATGTGAGTTTATGCATGACTGATCAAACTTTTCAAAGACATAACTAAGTGGTCTCTGTAGATATAACTGAGCGATAGAGGAAAGAGAAGAACCGAGTAGAAAAAGTATGAAGTATGAGATGAACTGAAGTGAACAAATTGATCAGAGGTATTATGTACTTGGTATAGATCTGAATATCTACAAAATAGAGTTGTATTTGAATCAGATCACTACTATATTAGTTTAACCATTATTACAGATAAATCTCTTAATTGAGTAGGACAGTGAAAGTCTTTATTATGACATTCAGAGAATGTTGAGTGTTTTCTTGTTGACCCTATAATGAATGCATGGTCAAGAGAGAACTGTTAGTTTTATATCCTCTAACCAGGTTATATTTAACAGTGGGCATTGTAACCTTTAACAGGGTTGGCTCTTCATCGAGATCAGTTCAGAAGAGTGAAATATTTTTGCTTACCGGTCCTAGGTGGTTTTTTCCTTAGCGGGGTTTCCATGTTAAAATCTATGTGTCAATGTGCATGAATGTTGTGGACTGTTATTTTACTTTACACTTTACTTTATTGACCTAGATCTGTAATCATAGTATTAATTTATTAACAGTCGGTAAACACTATTGATGAAAGTTTGGAATCACAAATTATATTTCACCAAGCTAAGTTTTATATTTGAAATTGTTTAAGTATACATCTGGATAAATTTGGGACTGTAGGATAATTTGTGAGGAAACTGATTCATCCCCCTCCCTCTCAGTTATTCTAACAGGGGAGGCATGTTGATTTTTCATTATTGATTTCTTAATAATCTGGAATTGGTTGTCTGCTTTGTTAGCTCTTGCTAAATGGTTGGACCATCTCCATTGGGGACACTCTTTCCATGACTACATCAAAGGTGGATTACACATTCATGACAAAAGTAAGTTAATATAATGAAATATAATTATATTTCTACAGTCCTTTTGAATTTGACTTTAAAAGGTGGTGGAAAAAATTATATGGTATTTTCTAGATCCATGGGTGAACCCACAATAGTGGGTAACAATTTTTCAGAGGAAGAAATTCCTCCTAAAATTTGCGAACAGGCAGATTTAGTCAGGTACTTTCGATATAAAGTAATTTTTATCAAAAGTAATTAGTTTCTATCAAAATTCCTTGAGTAAGGACAATTTGATGGGTTAAAATAACTAATTACTTTTGATAGAAGGTACTTTTGAATTGAAACTAACTAGTTTCGATCAAAATTACTTTCTATCGAAAGTCCCTGAGTTAGGACAATTTGTAGAGGTTTACAAAATTCTGCAAATTTCATGGCTTTTGAACTTAATTGCAAGGCTCAAATGGAACAATAAGGAGACATCCTTTTTCATAGCACAAGTACTCCAAATCATCTTTCTAACAATTATAGATATGGAATTTTTTTAGTTTATTAAGCATATATTTTTTGACGTTAATCGAATGTAGGTTTTTTATCCAATATAAACCTTTGAGTTTGAGGTTTAATGCAAAATAGTAGAAAAGAGAAAAAAAATGAAAAGTAATAGTATCCTCTGTATTCGAGTCTACTTTCTATCAAAAAACAAAATTTTCAAATTTGATAAATACACAGCAAATTATAAGCCACTACAACATTTGAGACCATTTTTTGACGGCTATGTGTCGCTTTTCTGACACTGTCCCATCGGCCAAGCGATAGGGACAAGTGTTGCAGTTTTGGTGTTGGAAATAATGATGGTTGTACCATCTGTCATTATTGCAATGGTCCTAACCATCGCACTACGAGCTGACTATGATGGTTATCATGTTGTCATTACATATTTTAGTTGTCTCTTTTATGACACGTAGGCGTCACATTTTTTTTGTTACCCGTCGCAGTTTGCACCGTCTAAAAACTTTAGCATGTCATCTTTACAGTTTGTGGGTGTCACAAGTACAACAGACGTGCGACGAATTTTCTATACATGCGACGTCGAGCCGTCAGCAATTTCCGTCGGCTTGATGTCTCATGTATAGAAAATTCATCGCGCGTCTGTCGTTATAGTTTGTTGGTGTCACAATTACGACCGATGTGTGACAAATTTTCTATACATGCGATGTCTAGCCATTGGCAGTTGTCGACGTTTCGACGTCACATGTATTTTTTGAGTGTCGCTTTAGAGTTTTTATGATTTTAGTGTCCTAGTAGACAAAAATTATACAATTGCTTCATATTTATAGTTAAACAAATAAGAATCCCCACTAATTGTCTAATTAATGTGTTATTTATTTTGCTAAATCTTTAGATGTACATAATTCCATCCCCACTTCAATGGATGTGGTAGTACTTTTTATTTTTCACCTTATATTTTACCACCAAATCGGGCATTGTGACGGTGTGAAATGTTGTCAATTTTTTTTTTTTGAGCTTCTCTTTGTTTCGAGAATAGTTTAACATTCTCTACTTAACAAGGCCAACCAGGTGAAGGTGGAAGCTCATCTGGCCCCTCCTAGGAGTCTCTTATGACCCTTTACGACACTTTAAAATCTCTAAGATATATTCTTAGGGATCGCAAAGGGTCATAAAGGGTCATAAGAGATCCTGGCACACAACAGTTGAGAAACATAAATGTAGGCATCATGGTCACAATTGTCTGGAGACACAACATAATTTAGTGGTATACCTAGATGATGCAATGCAACCACTACTCCTCCAGTTCTAAGTTGTCACTGCACGATCCAAAAACCATAGATAATTAGGAATAAATTTAGAGAGCAGAGGAGGAGGGCCATAATGACCAAAACAATATAAGGGATCCCTATATTATTTTGGTCGTAATGGCCCTCCTCCTCCGCTCTCTAAATTTATTCCTAATTATCTATGGTTTTTGGATCATGCAGTGCCAACTTAGAACTGGAGGAGTAATGGTTGCTTTGCATCGTCTAGGTATACCACTGAATTATGTTGTGTCTCCAAATAATCGTGACCATGATATCTACATTTATGTTTCTTAGCTGTTGCGATATCTACATTTATGTTTCCCAACTGTCGTGTTTATGTGCATGTTCTTTATGTGTTAGGCTTCTCTCCCTCGCATCCAAAATAAGATTTTCCCACTTTGAATTGAGAATGCACGTGTAGCTGCGTAGAATATGCATGGATAACAGGTTTTTCCAGATAGAGATGGTTTTACATGATAAATGCATCTATTTTATTATGGTTGAAATGCAATATCAAAAAACAAATAACAAAAATATAAACTTAATTTAGTCAAATTACCTGGCTTCAAATACAACCAATGTTCGTTTGTATTTCTCTCTTCCTGTCTTTGGGCATCCAATGCTCGAAGTCATACTTGAAGAATGTTCACCAAAGGGGTTTCCGGATCAGAGAACTCCCTTTCACTTAATAATTATGAAGCCATCAATGGTATACTAATTGTTTAGGATTGTAAGTTTCCATTCATGACTTCAAATTACCAAGAAAAAGGTGTTTTCTAGTACAAAAGACTTAGCAGCCTCCAAAGCCTTTTTCTTGAATGCATTATACCCCTTTCTATTAGTGAATTAAAAGTATTTCATTAATTAAAAAAACTATAAATCAAAAAAGAAATTTAAACGAACAAAACATAGATTTTCTTTACCTGATTGTGCTACATCATCTTAAATAACTGTAATGGGGTTCAAAAACCCATTTATTTACAAAATCCCTGAAATGTTCCTATAACCATCATAAGCAATAATTCAAATATAATGAATTGTTTATAGCAGAGAAAAGAAATTGTAAAATTTGTACTTATGATATGTACATGTTCATTAAATTCCATAACACATGAGTGCTGAAAAACTTTCCATATGAAGTATTATAAATTTTGAAAAATAAATGGGAGAGTTTTATGTAATGCCCAAAATTCATAACACTGGATTGGACATTAAACAAACTATTTATACTACTCTAAACATATCTAATTTGCAATATTTTTTTCTTTCTAAACAATGACATTCTACATTAATACATAGTGTCAACCTATTTTTTATATCACTTAACTAGAATCTAAAATGATAATAAATCCACTTAGAACAATAAAGCTTATTACGATATTCAAATAACCAACATGACTTGCAACTGCATACCTGAATTTCTCTTTCTTGCCTATGTATCATATTCTCCTTGCCTCTCTATTTCCTACACCTGTATATACAGCTACACAACTAGATGCATGATATAAATTTCATAGTTTATTACATACAAGATCATAAGATAAGCCACATCAATAACTTAGCTAAATCAATCATAAGGTATTTAAAACTAGTTTCGTAAAGAGATGCAAAACATGTAAAATATTGGTAAGGGGTGGCAAGATTAAGGAAGAAATCAAAAGTATAGAGACCTAAGGGCCATACCTAATGCCTCGGGGGCTCATCATAGATGGCATTGCCTACGTAACTCACAGAGACATCGTAGTTCAGGTTTAGCTTTAAAACCAGTCTTTTAAAGGATGGTAGAAGTGGTATCAATCCTCTTTATCCAAAGGGTATCAATGGAATTTCTCTCTAAAGATTTACATAAGTCACATGAGTCACCTGATACATATGCTAAAGA
>MU225591.1:691300-704217 GCA_018584345.1 Thuja plicata | reverse complement strand
GAATTGCATCAGATGTATGGGTTTTTCTTTTAAAACTAGACTTTGTCATTTTACCTTTTTGACAATTCTTACACATGATGTTGTTGGGCTTGGTCATCGTTGGTAAGCCTCTGACATTTCTCTTTTTGCTAATATTTATCATGGTGTCAAAATTCACATGACACAATCTTTTGTGCCACAGCCATATGTCTTCATTTGTAGCAATCAAACAAGTTGAGTCAGTATCATTCAGATAGAATAAGTTACCTTTTGTCTTCTCACCGGTACCAATCAGATTTCCTGATTTATTGAAGATCCTTGCTTTCTTATTTTCAAATGCTACTTTATGACCTAAATTATTCAGCTGAGAAACACTCAATAGATTATAATTCAATCCATTTACCCAATAAGCATTTTCACATTTTATCTGGTTATTCAACATTATGGTTCCTCTACCTTCAACTGGACAAGGTGTGTCATTACCCATTCTTACTGAACCACCTTTATAGTATTCAAAATTCTCAAACTTTTTCTTATCACCGGTCATATAGTGAGTGCAGCCACTATCTATGATCCAAGCATCATTTTTGCTAACTTTAGATATGAGATTTGTTTCTACATACCTTTCTTCATCATCATCTAAATCATCCTTTACAGCCACAAACACCATCTTGATGTCTTCTTCAGATTCGGTGCCAGTATCATCATCTTTTCTTTTTTCTAGGTAACTGGCCTTCTTTCCTTTGTCCTTATAGTATCAGGTATCTCTTCTTTCTGATTATTGGTAGCTTTTGTAATCACCTCTATCAGACTTCTTTTCAAATGATCTTTCATTACTTTTGTCATCTTTTCTTCTAACAGTACATCTTGTAGCAAAGTGTCCAATCTCTTTGTAATTAAAACAAACAAGTGGTAATTTACCTTTGCCTCTCTGCATTCTTCTGGCCATAAGTGATTCAATTTCATCAAGATCATATTCTTCATTTTCACTATCACTATCTTTTCTCATAGTGTTTTTATGACTTTATTTACTTATTCTCATAGAAGTTTTAAATGCAGACTCTATGTTTGGTAAGACACTATTATCAAAGTTATTCATCTCAAATGAAATCAGTCTTCCAATTAAACTATCTAGAGTAACATTTTTGTTTTCTACAGCTCTCATTTCCTGAATGGAAGATACTCTAATAGCATAAGTAGGCAGTAAGGTTCTTAGAATTTTACTTACCACTGTATCTTCTTCTAGTACACCTCCAACTCCCCGGATAACATTGACTACCTCTTTGATTCTTGTGTTGTATTAAGTGATGTTCTCACCTTCTTTCATTTTGAGATCATCAAACTTTACTCTAAGGTTTTCTGCCTTGGCTCTCAAAACATTTTTGTCACCACCATGTACGAGCTTCAATTTTTCCCACATCTGCTTTGCAGTTGTGCAGGTTTTGACATCTTCAAATTTAGCATCGGAGAGTGAGGAAGCAAGTTCTATCATCATGTCATTGTGTTCATGCTTCTCTCTCATTTGTTCAACTGTTGGTGCTCCTGTGGGAACACATATTTAGTATCTAAGTATTGACTAACATCATTACCAATACGTGATAAGTGGAGTCTTATTCTGCTCTTCCATGAAGCAAAATTGTCTTTGTTCAACTTGGGCACATTTCGTCTATTCATCTTGTGATCTTTAGCTTGGGTCTTGAAACCTTCCTTTCTAAGCACACAAGATTTGATACCAATTGTTAGTAATAACTGAGAGGGGGGGGGTGAATCAGTGGCCTCAAAAATTAATCCTTAAATCAACCCTTCTTATTTTATAACCACTAATTATATCTCAAGTTATCTTTTGTCCTACAAGATGAATGTCGTGAAATACTTATATCAATTTACTACTTGTCGGATTGCTCTGTCAAACCTTCTTCTGTATGTTTATCGATAAGTAGTCATCTATTTATTGAAATACAGTAAATATGTAGAATATACTGATAAATCTAGAATTAACTATGTAAGATACAAAATAGTAAAGAAATGAATCATACACACATAACACATGGATTTTAACATGGAAACCTTGTTAAGGGAAAAACCACTGGGACCGGTACCCCATATTTTCACTCTTCTGAAGTGAGCCCTGTTAAGAGCCAACCTTGTTAAAGGTTACAAACACACTGTTAGGTGTGACCTTGTTAGAGGATTTAGAAATAGTTTTTCAACTAGTATCTGAAATCTAATGCTACCATCCTTGATCAAACTCTCTTGGCCTATCAATATGTATTGGGCATATCCAATGCTACTTTTGTGATCAAACTTTTTGATACTCCTCGGGATGTATCTCAATTGAAAAAAACTTTTAAGTCCTGCACGGTTAAGAGGATTATATGCTTCAATGGTTAAACTGAAACACTAATGATCTGTTCATACATACAACTCAATTGCAGATTTTTAGATCTATTGTAGGTTCATTACTTCACTGATCAATATAATCAAATATATACCTTTGCTCCATACTTGTTCTTATCTGTGATGCTTGTCTCACTGTTCGTCAGTGTCTGCAAAATCTAGCTCTTCCTTTAGCTTGTTGATCAGGACTGAAATGAAGACTTTCTTCTCCTTCAGATTTCCTTTAGCATCTTTCCTCTTCTTGTTCACCCCACACACACTCTAATTCATAATGAATTGAGTTTGTCTCTTATAGACATGATTTCCTCCTTTTTAGGCTTTCTTGATCTTGGCGTGTTCAACAATCTTTTCCAATAGATTTAAATAAAATCTCCAGTCTGATCTCATAGAGATCTTCTTGCCAACTGGACAAAGCAGCTTTAAATTAATTACTTATCTCCAGCTTTATCTGGATGATTAAAACAATGATAAGTGTCCGTTAACTCTATATTTAGCTTCTTGATAAATAAGCATTTTTGTCATTTTCTGAACTCTTTGTTCTGTCAGTCAACACTTCAGTTAGTCATCGGTGATAACTAACTGTTTCGTCAGTGTGACTTCAGTTGTCATCGGGATCTCTTTCCTTGTCTTCTCGGTCGAGAAACACTAAAATTCTATCCGTCGAGTTACTCTGTGTTTTGCTCGTCAGTAATGTTGTGCATTTCCTTGTCGGGAAACACTGTGACTTTGTTCTTTTACTCTGACCGTCAGGTGCACTCCGTCGGTGTATGTAGTCACTTAGTGAATACTTGACTTATATTCATTACTAATAGCATAGCCTTTGATTCATCGGTTCTTTGAAGTCTTTGGCAGTATTACAATGACCATACAGATTATATTAAGTTGACATCAATGACAATACAATACATTAACTGATTTAATGCCTTGCATGATCATCAACTTAACATCTTCAAACATTCAATCAGTTACATGTCATCATAAACAAGAACCAAAAAATGGAAACCCTGACATGTGGCAAAACAAATCACCATGTCACACACATTTGTTCATCAAATTGAAAGACTAATAGTCGTGAGGGTTGAATTAGTCAACATGTATTCGTTGCATAGAATATCGTAAGACCATTTTTTTTAGAAATGTAAAATGGACACTTAACCACCTACAACTAAGGTTTGAAGGTGTGACTCATCACAAAACTCGTTAAAATAGCATGCCTAGTGAAAGATGTCCAAAAAATGGCTTTTTAATTATTCGACCAAAACAATCTAAAAATCCCTAGTAGTTGAATTTAAAGATATCATTTTTTATTAGTAGAATATTGTATTTCTATATGAAATATAACATATATGCAACTTAAATGAACAAAATACCTATTAGTAATCATAAATATATTTTTTTATCTAACTTTTATATGCAAAACAAAAGGACCAATACTTCAACACAAAAACATTATTTGTTGTTATAAAAATAACACATTATTATATAAAATACAACTTATATCCAACCTAAAGGGACCAATAGTTGAACACTAAAACTTTTTGACAATATCACACATTTCATGGGAAAATACAAGGCACTTATTGTATTCACCTTTTATTTTTTTGATAAGAGAAATTGTTAATATGAAATATTCTAATGCATATACATTGCTACCCTAATAATTGTACGTGCAAAAGAATAGTATTTGTACACTATGATAACAATACTTGTTTAAGTGAGAATCTTATTTTATTAAGTGAGCATATTATTTTTAAGTGACACACATATAATAGATAGCTATGATATTTTAATTGAGACAAAAATTTATTTATTTCACTTCTAATGAATTTATTTGTGTTTTTAACATAGCATTTATAGGTTCTCATTTGTTCAAGTATTGGTCCATTTTTTTTAACATTTGGAAATTTTTTTATTTACATGTGGATTGTTTAATTAGAATATATAGTAATAAAGTGTGGTAAGACTAGATAATATATTCACAAGTGGGTGATCAACTATTGGACCCTGAAAAACTATTGGCCCCTCCCTTATGTAAATTAAGAAACCCTCAATATCCTAACAATAGATCACATGTCAAAGATTGCGATTTGAGCCAACCATCAACCTCATGGCTAAGTTACCGACAAATAGGAAAAATAATGAAGCACTACGTTTGAGCCTAACTTTTATCCCCTGTGAAAGATATATTAGAGAAGGAAGATCCTTGAAATACTAAAATTACAAACACAACAATTTTTCCATTTCCTCTTTGTCAAGAATCATCGGTAAAGGTAAAAATAAGAGCCTAGGCTATTATTTTGGTGGTTTGTAGAACCACTAAAGTCATTGATGCCTCATAACTTACACAATATTGCTTAAATTTTTACTCAACAGAAAAAGGGCATCCATTAAGATGATGTAAAATATGGTCCTCTTAAAACACTTGTACCTTGTCTGTTTTGCCTAAAATTGACAATCAGAGGTTCTCTACCAACCATGAACCTGTTAGTAATAAATCAGTTTCTAGAACCATAAAAATTCTTGACTTTGTATAACTTCTCTATTTTTTCTCAAAACTTTTCCCAAATGAAATGGATGTGTGCACATTTAGCCCTTCTACAAGTTGGTCTTCTCATAATAGTTGCACCTAGCCAAAAATAGACTTATTAGCAATTCCTACATCATCAAGAATATAAAATTGACACTATCAGGAGTTTTGGAAACCTTGTCTAAGATTGAAAAAGGTTTCAAAACCATGAGAAACCATTGACAAGAACTTTTCTAAAAATTGGTGGAGCAGAAGAATAAATTTATAATTGATGACAAAAAAATAGGAAACTTGTTAGTTGTTCTAACAATTCTTGGAGTTATTGTCTTCCCTGACAAAGGTTCATGTAAATTAAGACAACCTCCAATCAACCATAACCTATTCATTTTATGTCCATTTTTTTTCTAAAATTAAATCAAAGATACTTATTTGGATTTTTTACAAAATGCAAGGCTTACATAAATATCAGGCAACCAATTATTTATATTTTTGAGTTTTGAGTCCAATTAGCTAACAAAAAGTGAGGGGAACACTAAACCAAATGAAAATTTTAAATTTATCTTCCTTTGTCAACTATCTTAGATCAATTACTACCATAAGGTATAGAATCTATGAAGTGGAGCGACACAGAAAGAGGCATAGAAATGTGAGGTGTCAATAAAAATGACATAAAGAAGGTAGTTTATATATGTCATAACTTTCTTATTTTTAATGAAATTTAGAATTTATAAATAATTTGGAAAGCTAAAATTAAAAGGATTAAAAAAAAATTAAATATTTCCTTTCATGAAGGTGTAGTTTTATGTACAAAAATAAAATTGGTATAAGGAAACATGTTGAAAATTGATACAATGAATAATGGAATGCTTTTATACAATTCTTCTAAAGAGGTGAAGTAATTTAGAATTAAAACTTGTCATAATTTATTTACATGGAAATGAAGTACAACCTAAAAGTCCACATTTTCTTAAATGTACAACATAAGAATGTCCAATACAAAGCACACAATTAAATACAACTAGGATGTGACAAGCTACCATCTTATGATGTCATAAATACTAAATTGAACAAGAAATAAGTACTACATTTGGAACTGTATTTAAGTTAACAATTAAAAAAAAACATTACCATTTGCTACATTATAAAAGTGCATCTACAAACACCAACTTTACACCAAGACCAAGGATTACCAAAAATATCCAAGATGAAAGGATGAAAGATAGTTACTATCTAACCATAATACTATCACCATGTATATGTAGAAGCACAATGCTACTCTACACATCATGTAGCATAAAGAAGAGTAATAAATCTACAATAAATATATATTCTAATCAAGAATGCAATGAGTTTAACACAATATTCAAGAATTTGCATTGGGTCTTAAAGCCTCACATAAATGGTTTTAAGTGAAATTCATGATAAAATCCTCCTAATTCGGACATATGTAAGAATTTCTTATGAACCTATATAGATTTTACATAAGATTTTCTTGTAACAACCTCAAATCACATGGTGGTTTAACTAATGTTCACTAAGATTTCTTTAGTCTAGATAGGTCATTATAAGCGCATAAACATGTCATGGCTATCGTAATTCAATAAGCCCCTCATAGGAATCAACAATATATTTATATTATCAAGAAATTCTAATAAAGGTCTTATATTTTTTTAACACGTGAGTTTCACAATTAAACCCTACAGGATATTAGAAGATAAACCCGATTGGATATTAGAAGAAAATGTAATTGTAAAATCCCTAGCTTTCAATTAAAAAAAAGCCCATTTCTAGCATAATATATTTTGTTAGTTAAATTGACAATCAACATGTTAATCATTACTATTGTTACAATAGGTAATGTAGTATATGAATTGCTTCCCCATTTCATTGATTACACATTAGGAAGGAAGAATGACCCCAATAGGATCAAGAGGTGAATCAAGCGCTAATTGGAAACAATATTTGTCCTTAATTTATGTGTTGTAATGAATGAAATGAGAAATGATTAGGTGATGTAATAGATCTATTAGGAAAGACACTAAAAATTTGTTGAAAACAGACTGAAACAGACATATAATGAGCTAAAACTAACAGAAATTGAAACTGAAAGATGAAATGGATGTGGCATAAATATGAGCTAAAAGTGGTTGGGACACATCAAGTTTGGTGATGTGTTCCTGGGACAAGTCAATTTTGGCAATATGTCCCCTAGGTTTTCGGCTAAAAATTTCACAGAACCTACACCTGTTCCTGCTCTGCCCAGATCTGATCTAACGTCTTTGTATCCTATTCATGCACACAGAAAATGGGAAAAAGATTGTGGAAATGGGTTTTCCTTGGTCAAACCCTTGTTTAGGAATCAAGCTTGAAAATAGAAAGAAATTACATAAGGAAATGTATACATGTAAAAAGGAAAATTACTAATTCACCTTGCATAAACCCTCATGAACAGATGTAGAAATTGGCGCTCAAATCCATGAAGATGATTGAATGTGCTTAAAATCCAAAGATTTGACCTTGGAATTTAATATAGAATCAAGGATTCCCTCACAAATTCATAGATCTATGATTTCCACTCCTAGATCTTGAATGTAGATATGCTTGATAATCACTTGCAAGTAGGAGAGAGAAGATGTATGAATGAATTGATCTTCTTGCTTGATTTGAGAATTCCTCTACTTTTCCATCATGGGAAAAGAAATCATATCAAATGGAGAATACTTCCTAGGATTTTAATGATTTTAAAGAATTGGAGACTTGGAGATCTTGATCTTGGATGCTTGCCTTCAAATTTTGAATCCAATTGCTCTTGCTTTCTTGAAATCTTGATATCTTGGTTTCCATAATTGCTCGCATATAGTTTTTGTATGAAAAATGAGGAGCGATGATGAGCTCTTATACTAACTCCATCATTTTGGGATTCAAATTTGATCTAGGGTGACCACAAATGAAAATCTCAAAATAGGACCCATCATTGGGCACCAAAACCTAGTGACATGTCACCATTGGTGACATTTCCCAAGTAAACTGGGCTCAAATTTTAGGGGGGGCTCGGGGAGAGAGAATAGGAGCGGGAGGAGAAAAGATAGCTTGTCAAGATCAAGCATAACAGGCATTCGAACCTTGAAATCACCAAAATGGGGCCTAATCGGTCCTAAAGCATCCAATTATGGGTTCTAACTTTTTAGGACTATACACTAAATTAATTGTAAATATAGATTAATAATCTAAGCTTAAAGGCATTACCCACTAAAATTATAATATCATCAGGTATAGTGAAGTTAATCAAATATTTTATTTGAAAGCAATGTAAATCAATACAAGCTTATAATACTTAATATTTGCAATATAAATGAAAAAAAATCTATTAATTTACATTTACTTTTAAAAAAAAAAAAATTATTGGCACAAATATATATATAATTCAAGACATATTTGTTTTAAATGGAAAAAGAACATTTTGATATTCTAATCAGTTTAGCCTTATTGTATTTAGTGTTCCCTATCTATATCTTTACCATATTTAGCTTTGATGTTATATATAATCAAAATTTACATACTTATCTAAGAAACAACTCTATTATTGTATATATTGAAACAAAGTTGACACATATTCTTTTCACTTAAATTAATTTACATATTGAAAATAAATCTTTTAAATGAGTGTACTATTTTGATATTCTTAGATTTTAATTTAGTTACAATTCCAATTTGGTGGAAGATGAAAGCATCACTCTCCTGGGTACCACCATTGGCATAGGTTAAACTAATGTTAGTAGGGGAAGAAGGGTTGGAAACCTTTTTATCAGTAACTTTATTAAAAAATGATGAGGTACCCATTTGACATTTTGTGATGCAGAGCATCTTAGGTCCTTGGTAATCTTGCATCATCCAAAAAAAATTGGTGTACAGGTGGACTCTTGTTACAACATATATTCAAAAGGTGTGGTCATGATATTTTTTAATTCATGGGGTCATCATGAAGTTTTTCCTATGATAACAACTCATTTGGAGTTACCGTGCTCAAGTTATGTTGGATTCTGTGACTGGATGTATGAAAGAGTTTATGGTTCCAGGCAGTTTTATGAGATTTGGTGAACGGTCAATATGTAGAGATGTTTAACAGGAGTGGTCAAAAGATTTTTCTCCTTATTTTTCATAGATGCTATGTCTATGATAGCACTTATTTTGGTATAGTATTTTGTGAGATATTGTTGTTTTCTCTATCAGTTGCTATTGTTCTTTATGACACTGGCTCTTGGAGTTAACTGGTTGATTGATTGAGGTTATAGTCGTTGTTTTGGTTATTGGTGATGATTGACATGATTTCCTAGGTGGATCTTTGTGTGGCCGACTTGATTTTTTGGATAGGTCCTCGTGAAATAATTAAATGTTGTATTTAATTTGGGTTGCGACCAACTAGGTCTAAAACCTTTCTTGGGATGTGTAAAGTTGGTTGAGGCTGACCTATTAGTAGTTTTGTATAAATTTAGGGCTTTGTGTTCATTTGAGAGGAGGGAGATCATAAAGAAGAGGTCTAGTGAAGCATTGAATAGAAGAGAAGCTGCTAGAGGATAGCTCTGAGACTTAGGAAGATGTAGAATAGGTTTGAGTTTTTGTTGGTAGTTTTTCTTTGTACTTGGCCTAAATCGGGAAGGCCTTACAACCTGACATGTATAAAAAAATTATGATTAATAAAACTTATATTTTGGATGCAAATCATGTTGTTTTTTATTGTATCTTGTTGTTTTCTGCTGTGTTGATAACTGTTGCAAGGATTTGACATCTCCTTTGGGGATTCTTTGTCCTTGACTGCATCATTTTGATTTCAATTTCACTTGTTTTTATGGCTCTTCACCATCTCCACCTAGCCGAGAGGATTCTTCTAAGGGTGTAGATACTAAGTTGGTAGGTGTGTTGGTAGTATTGAGGCCCTATGATACATTTTGTTTAGCACTAGCTGGCCCTTTAATGACTGAGGACCCAATGCATTCTTTGACCCAATGCATTCTTTGACCTTGTTCTCAATCCATCTCTTGGTTCTTTCTACCATGTGGGCAATCCTCTTTTCCACTTCCATGTTGTCTCTATTATGCCAAGTCAGAAACTACATGGTAGAAAGGGAAATATTTGTACGTATACTTCATCAATCAATTCATCAGGTATAAGGAGGGGTAGCTCAAATTTTCCAACCTAATCTAATGTCATACTTATTAGATCTCTCCTTTGTACCTCTCTTATATCTTCATAGTCCTCCCAATAGTCCTCTATATGGGGATGATGTAAATAAGACTTACACCCGTGAAAATTATCATGAAATAACATTTTCTGTCAAAGGAAACTCTGGGGGGTATGAAATAGAATTTACACTTAGAGAGGAGCCTCTCTGTGGTGGCAACAAGATCAAAACTTTTGCAAGTAAAAAGGGGTAAAGACATCGGAAAGGAATAACCCTTTTTCTTCATTTTAGTGACATATTTGGCATTAACGCCTTTCATTTTTCTATAGACCTCTAGGAGTATAAAATAATCGGATACATACCTAGGTAACTCTTAAGGATTTTTATTAAATCCTTTAATTCTGAGATTAAAAAAAAAACTATCAAAGTAGATGAAAAAGATACCATAACGCGTGTCAAAGGCATAAGCTTTAGTAGAAATTCTCCTTTTTGGTAATCCCTCAATCTTCTTTATCATCACCCATAGAAAAGAATCATTGACATCATAAAATTCATTCATCCCAACTTGCTTTTGCAACTAAGGGAAGGCTTCAAAAATAGACATGTCCTGGGTATGAGACTCTAGGGTTCTAAGACCTGGCCATGTAGCTTGGATGGTTGCCAACACATAAATTAGTAGTGAACACATATGGAAAGAAATTACCCGTCTGAAATGAGCTAGTTTCTCATGTAACCGGTGACATATTGTCTCTCCGCAGTCGATATATTTCCCATCTCTAAATATACGTGTAAGAAATAGATACATCCAACCCACAAATTCTTCTTTGTCAGACTCCTAATAATGCGGTGCAACAAAACAATTGTGTCTTCAATCTCCTTTGCAAAAAGATCCTTCTTTGGAATTGATGGGAGTTGTGATTGGCCCTTCCACTTTGTTTTGAACCAAGATGTAGTCATTCTATTTAGGAACCATTCTTCTTTATCCTATAAATATTCTCATGCTTTCTCCATTGATGCATCCACAAACACTTCCCACTCTAGTAATTTGAGGGTGCGAGATACGATTTTTTAATCAATTTTGACAATGATTGTATTGTCAAATGCCCAAATTTCGTGGGATTATGAGTGGTAGTGTTTCACATAGGTTGACACCAATTCCTGGTAGTTGATTGCTTTAGGAAAAATGACAGCTTCTAGAAGGTCATGGTCAACTATTTTGTTCTCTATGTGAGAGGTGGAATTTCCCTTTTATCTGCCAAGGATCTCTTGAATATCTGCATACCTTATATTTGTATCAAAAATCCCATCCAAAATGGATATTAGGGTTTGGGATAGAAAATGCAGAGACTGGATAATGTGGCTTTCTAGTATTTGAATTATCCAAGCATAAGAATGTAGGGAATGAGTAGAAGGTTTACTGGGTAAACTCATGGAGAGGGGCAAATCCCACCACCTAGCTCAGAAAATAAGTTGGGAATGGCTTCAATTACACTTTAAATTACTAGAGAGAACGAAAGAGTTTCACAATCCAACCTGAGTTTCTTGCATGCACTTGTTTCTTTCCTTCAACACTCAAATGCTATGAACTTCATTCTCTAGGCTCCTCATAATGAGAGCCGATTTTGAACACTACCACCTTTTTTAAGTGGATCATATAATTCTTGCTCAATTTGGTGGTGATGGTACATTTAAATTTGTGCTAGTTTAATAGGTGTCTTTTGTAGCTTAAGGGAACCATTAATATCTTTTGCATGCCATCCTTGCGAAAGTATAACTCTTTGAAATGCACAAACCCTTTATAGTCAGGGAGTCGGCAACTTTCCTGAAGTTTTAGATTATTATGAAGTAGTTCTACAGTCTGTGAATCTACCTGACTTGATGACTTAGGGAAACATAGGACAAGTCTTAGTTCATCTTGGTGTGGTCGGCAAAGTTGGTGACTTCATGAACTTTCTTTTCAAGGTAGTAAAGTAGGACAGTTGGGAAATACCTCCTAAACACCAACAATAAAGGACTTAGAGGGAAAACATGACACACCCTTTAGTATAGTTGGGTAGGTCGAGAATTTTATGAACTGATCAGGTAAAGTGTCAGGTTAATTACAAATTCCTAGGAAACTAATCGACTAAGTACTCAAAGGAGCGCAAATGACTAAATTCACTCGTTAAATTTGACCAAGACGAAGGCGGGGCTTAGAGTAAGCATAATTTGGGAGAAACATCATGTATACATGAGGTGTGAACTAGAAAGTTCAAAATTTGGGTAACATGATAAAATCCTCCTTTAAACATGCATAAGAATTTTGTACAAACCTATAAGGAGTTTACATAAGATTTTCTTGTAACAACCTCAAATCACATGGAGGTCTAACCAGTGTTCACTAAGATTTCTAAAGTCTAGACAAGTCATTTTAAGGGCATAGAAATGTCATAGATGTCATAAGCCAATAAGCCCCTCATAGAAATCAACAATATTTTTTTATATTATCAAGAAATTCTAATAAAGATCCTATATTATTTCAACATTTGAGTTTCACAATTAAACCCGATAGGATATTACAAGAAAATGAAATTGCAAAACCTCTAGCTTTCAATTATAGAAAACCCCATTTCTAGCACAATAGATTTTGTTAATTAAACTGACAATCAACATGTTAATCATTACTATTAATTATAAATATAGATTAATAATCGAACCTTAAAAATATTACCCTAAAATTTAAAATATTTAATTAGTATACAATAAGTAAATTCAAAAAATTCATTTAATGCAAACAATTGATTTATTTTAGCATTATAATATTCTTCATTTCTAAAAATTAAAATAGATTAAATG